>JAALGZ010000048.1:0-284919 GCA_015227615.1 Labyrinthula sp. Ha | reverse complement strand
AACCTTGACAAATCATCGCACCATTCTGTGTAATGTTACTCAATTAATTTTCATTGGAGCTTAATTGTAAGGCTTCTTTAGCTCTTCTTGTTGAATCCAAAGTGTTTCGTATGCTTTCGTAAAGAGCCGGCATCTGCCTTTGATTTAAAGGGCGTGCGGACTCGCTTTGATCTATTCCGGACATTCTGTAAATCTTCGAAAACATCAAGCCACAGGGAATGATGATCAATATTCGTTTATAGTCGAAGAAAAAACTTCTTTTCATTAAATTCTACGGACTTTAATAGGAAAACTGTATCGCCTTATTCTCAAAGTATTTTACTGTGTAAAAGTAGAATAAAATGTAAATTAATAAACTTTCTTTTCAAGACTTCCTTCAAAGCTTAATGGTTCTACTTTGATAAATCCTATATCAAAATATTAACAACTAATAATAGAATACATTTCAGTTCATATTTCAAACTCGGACTAAAAGAACTTACATATATCTTAGGATTGGAAAATCCAGCGAAAATTATGACAAAGCCGTCACCATAGAAAATATTTTTCAAGCTAAGAGATAGACTCTTGAAAGGAAAAATGGAAGAGGATAATTAAAGATTTCTTAACAAGTCTATGGAATGAAGTAAAAAGCATAGATAAAAGATTAATAAAAAAAGGAGAAAAAAAAAATAAATATAGATATGGAAGTAGGAGCATATCAAATATGAAACTGCAAAATGTAGTCAGTATATATTTGGTAAGGAAAAATAGTGGAACATTTAAAACAAGAGAAAATATCCAACATACTTTTCTTCGTATTTTCACACTATTATATCTTTGAGTGTCAGTGGGTCCAAGAATTTGCCATAGTCACGAAATTGTGGCGTTCTTGAACTAAACATCCTCTTGTCGAGAGTGGCTCCTTGCAAGATTTGCAATACCCAGTGCATCCCGGACTTTCAGCGTCCCTTCTACAATTTATACACCTTACTCTGCACCCCTCGTTATTCAGATTGCAACAAGTGAATCCTATTTTGCACCCTTCGTCATTGGCCTCAGCGTCACAGCAAGTCCAATATTTATTAATAAAGCTCTTTTTCCGATATCCTGTATGAAATCTGTGTATCTTCATTGTTCGATGATATCTTTCTAGCTCAGTGTGCTTGGGGTTTGGAATATCACCAGGAGGGTGTCTTCGACACTTCTCCTTGAAGGTTAAAGGATCACCAATAGCTTTGCATTGTGTACACTTAAGTACATATCCAGAAGGTTCCAGGAATAATGGATCCTCCAAGTTAAATTTTTCATCTACAGCACGGATCAGATCAGTAAAATCTAGCTTCTTACACATATAAATATCCTCAAGCCTCAAATTTAACTTTTTATACTTCTTCTTATTCTGAATAGCAGCCTCTGTGAGAACCATTTTAGTTATCATTCCATAAGCATCCTTAAACCCATACTGAATTAGGAGAAAAAAATTTGGAAACCTTGTGTTTAGAGTAACAATAAGTTTGTACAGGTTAGAATCTTGTCTTGCATCTAGCTGCGCTATCCCAACCATACAAACAAACCCAATTACCTTGAACTCATTGCACTTTAACACAATCATACGGAAAATTTCCTCATTGGGTACATTTCTCGGGTTATCTCTTACGTCTCCAACACCAGGTGTATCAATAACAACTCCATCTCTATAATCCACGACAGTTACGTCACTAGTACAGGAGTACTCTTTATGGCCAACTTCCAACTCAGAACCAGTAAGTGCATTAATGAAAGAAGATTTTCCTTGACCTGTCGGCCCCATTACAATTATAGCTTTCTTTCTTTCTGACATATTTGATTTTTGTTTTATTCCTGTCTAATTTTCTGTTTCCTCGACTCGCCACAGTATCTCCTGCAGTTAAGGTGTTTGAAAATAATATAGATTTTAGGGAGAAGAAAAAATTATTAGTTGAAAGAAACTCTCCTATCATGGAATATTTCTGTAGTTTCACGTATTTTAGGCGGGAATAAATGTCCACAAGAATAGTAGGTAGTATTTTATTCTGAAAACATTGTTCTAGTGAGTCCTATAGAGGTTTCTGGTGCGTATTACCCGGTGTATTACGCGTCTCGACTAAACATTGTCCTTTGTATTCGCATGGGAAAACATGGGAGATTTGGATTTGTTTCTCCTTCTATTGTTTAACTGAGAGATCACAGCAGCAATTCTGGAAATCTAGCAACTTTTTGACTCATCAATATAAGATTAATTAAATATCTTTTTTGTATGTCGAACTTAACGACTAGTATATGAAACTATAAAAACAAAAATATTTCTTTTCCAAAAGAAGATATTAGAATATAACAAAAATAAATATAAAGAATGAAAACAAAAAGAAAAAGAGGGGTTCTGGTACTTGGACCAGAAGAAGCAGGGAGAACACAATTTGTTGACGCATTAAAAAAAAGAGAAAAAACTCCTGATGCAACTCAAGGCAGTGAACCAAGTAATGTTGAACAAACCCCACTTGGGAATGGAGTTATTATTAATCCACAACAATACCTGGAATTATCGGAAAAAGAGTTTCACAGAAAGATATTGAACTATTGCTCTAAATATGACATTGTTTCGGTTGTTTGTGTAATTGGCTATGGTGAGATAGATACCAGACAAGACATAGAACTCTTTGATATAATAAATCTCTTCAAGAAAAGGTTTATAAACATTTATGGATTGCTAGAATATGTCTTCAGGGATAACTTGCAAAGGTTCTCAGAAAACTCCTTGAAGGTGTTGATCAACAAAGCAAGAACAAAATACTCACGAATTCTGTTAACAGAGCAGAATCTATGTATCCTTGGAAGCAAAGATTATACTCATTTGCTGGAAAGAGTTAAAGAAAAAGTGTTCACCAGTAGTCCAAATATTCTATCTCCCAAAGTATACTTTGAAATTTGCAAACTCTGCAAATTAGAAGCAGATCCAATAACTGCTCTCGCGTCTTGTGCCTTCCATGAAGAAGAAATTCTAGTTCATCCAGATGAAGAAGCTTTTCATCTTAATCCAATACCTACTTTATTTCACCCAGGAACATTGAAAGACGGTTTTTTCCGGTCTAACATGTCTCCAGAAATTGCTTCTATCGGTGAAATGGGTGCTAATTTGATAAACAGAAATTTTGCAAAGCAGTTTACAAAGATATATGACTGTTGTCAAAAAACATTTCGTAGTTCTGGCTGTACTGTTCAGTTTAAATGTTGTGGTCAAAACTCTAATGGTTGTCAGAAACGTTGTACCAACTGCAGAAAAGACATTAATGACACCGGTTGTTCAAAACGTTGTGTGAGCTGTAGACAAACAATAGATAAGAAAGGATGTCTTGAGGCAAAGGAGCACACATTTTATCCAGTGAGCATTCAGTAAATAGAAAATGACCACAATTTATTAGAGTTTCTTACTTAAATAACTTCTTGTTTCATAACACAATAAGAGCAACCCATTCATTACATTTTCAGAGCTTTATAGAAGGTAAAGTTCACAAGATTGTACTTTTAGAAACTTCATGAATTCTTAACAGAAGTGTTGAAGACTGAATGATGATAGAGTTTAATTATAGTTAGAACCAGTTTTCTTAATGAGGTGTGTTTATCAGTTAGCCAAATGAAAAGAAAAGTAGTAGATGGACACCTAGAGAAAGTTAAGCTATATTTAAGTTTTCTGGTTCTTGTTTCAAGAGAGGAGGTATTTACTATCAAGCAGTGGATGAAGAGCCTTAACCAGCAAGTTGTTTATTGGATAAGATTACCTAAAATATTTTAGATTTGGGCATCCTACAGAATACTTGCTCTCGCTCAACTTTTTAATGTGATTCTAATAATAAAACTCATGAAAACTCTCTTGCAGAAACAGAGCAAAATTAAATTTAAGACATTGTTTTATTTAAACTCATCCCCATCTATAAGAAAAATCCCTTTCTTTGGTGGCCTTTTCTGGTGATAGCTTTTCTAGTACTCTATTTCTAAATACACATATTTTTTTTTCGGCAATATGGTCTCCGGATCAACTCTTTTTACCTCAATAAACATTCTCTCTGAATTACTTAAAAATTCTTGTGGTTTTTCTTGGTTAGTATTCACAACTGTTCTGAGCTAAGAACATGCCCTTAAGTTATGGAAATTCTTTGCTGAAGAGTCTCTTTATCTTGCCTCGACCCATTTTGTTGTGTACTGTTCTTACATCAAGATTAAGTATTAAAGTATATAACAAAGATGTCGCAATGGTAAACTATGACAATGACACCTAAGTTTATAACCATTAACTATGGTAGAAACCCTCTTTCTAAGTTTCCGGACATAGGGAAAGTAACCTGTGACTATGAAAGAGAGCAGATAGGAAATATTAGGAGCACAAAAAACTCTACTAGCTTGAAATATAACTCAAATACCACATTTTCTTAGCTTTTCAATTCTAGTTTGATGAAAGAGCGATTAGAAAGATCATATCACTTGTGCAAAACCATCAATGACAGCCTAATGTCCCAGCGTAGCTCATATTAGGTAGGCGACTGTTGTGGTTTGTGTTATTTTAGTGTGCGCATATCGTTAATGGTGGTTTATCTAAAAAAACAGTATGATTACCAGGTATTGTTAAGCATATTTCTAACTTTTTTAAGTTTCAAGTATCTTGGAAACCTAATTATACCTTATCTACTGCAAAACAATAGAACATAGAACTACCATGACGTATATATACCTGAATTACTGCAACGGGTATATATATATAATATATGTAATACTCTGTTTTTGAAACCTAATCAAAGAGCTAATTTTTCCATACCAACTATTGTGCATTAAATAAACCTTCCCAATCAGGTATCTTATCAGATTTTTTGGAGAGGATGAGCACGTTTTGTCCTTAGAAATTCCAGCCCTGTATTCGATTCGCTAAATGTATTGATTTACAAATATTTTATGCTCAGACATATCTTGATAAAAAAATACTATATGTTATCTTGCTTGCTTCAGTATCCTATCTTTTATTGACCATAGCAATAGAGAAATATTTTGGTGACAATATGATCTAGTTATGGAATCGTCAGCTAAATTACTTAGAAAAACAAAACTTTCAGAACATTGCAAGTTAAATCACTAAGAAAACACAGATGGCTAAGAGAGCTTTTTAAGGATTTCAGAACGAAGTGTCAAAATTCCAATTTTATGAAACTTAATATCATGAACATATAAGATAATACCCTGAGCTGTTTTTAGGGATAGTACTGTGACTCAGGGTGCCTTTTTTAGTAATAGTACATCTTGTAATATAGGCATGTCCAAACTGGACATATACAGGAAAAACGCAATATATGTCAGTTAACACTTAACACCACGAATACAAAAAGTCTTTGAAATTTCCACGAGCACATTATTTACTGAGTTACCGGAGAACTCAGGTCATTGTTTAAACAAAGCACAAAGAATAAAGTGCTACGGATATGGATGGCAGACTAAGAGAACTTGGATCAGACGGTAGGCCTACAGATCGAGTACCACGACCACGAAGTTTACCAGGTTCCTTTAACGACGAAAACGATACCATTGGAAAATCTGAGCCCACTGAAGAACCCGCAAGAGGTAACGAATATAGTACTGGACTTCCGGAAGCAAGCCGGAACACGCCGGATGAGGAATCAGCCTGGAACGTCAGGGACGGAGATAGATCAGGAAACGGACTTAACAATCTGAATATGGAGCAACTTCTGGTCACTCTAATCAAGGAATTAAGATCACCAAAACAAGAAAAAGAAGACATGAAGGACGTTAGATCGCCATCTAACAATAGTTCTATTATACGTCCACCAAAGGTAGAAAAGCTTAAGACGATGGGAAGGTCAGAAATTGGTGAATTCCTTATACGGATGAAGAAGTTAAGAGCAAGAGCTGCGATGACAGGAGCCCCGATATCAGTTACAGAGTGGATGGGCTTGGGAGCTATAGAATTTATCACAGCCCAAGGTATAGATACGGGTGACGACGATGCAATAATGAAGTATCTAGAGGAACATAAAACTCTTCTGGATCGATGCCACCAAACGCAGGCATTGGCTAAGCTAAGGAATGTCCTTAAGTTCCCGCAGGATGCCCTGACAGGTGAAGAAGCTTTGCAGAGATATCTACAAAAAGCGTGGGACGTAGTCGGATTTAACAAAGTCACGATAAAATCGGTTCAAAAACAGATGATACGAACCCTGGTAGAAAAACTACCTGAATACTTTGTTATGACTTACAGCGACTTCAAAGAAGAAAACTTCGACGTGAAAGATCTAATGGGGTTTGAGGAAGTTATGAATAAATATATTACTGTAGAGAACGTCAAGATTAGAGAACGACGCAAAAGGAAAACGAAAACTACGAGACAGAAAACGCAATCGACGACAGCTGCTGCAAAACCAGAAGTATCTAACCGAGTCAAAAAAGTAGAGGAAATGATGGCAAAGCTGCAAACGCAATTGCGACCGCATGGTGGCGGGGGATGCCCGAACTGTGGCAGCACGGAGCATAGGCTATCGACATTCCCGAAAACTAAATGTTTTAACTGCAATGGATATGGTCATATTTCAAGAGCATGTCCTCGACCCAAGACAAAATGAACGTTGGAAAAACAGGCGAAGAGGGAAAAGAAGATGGTAGCAATTCCTAAAATTGTTAAGGATCCCCCGTTCCTGAAGATGAAGCTAAGAAAGAAAAGGCTAGAAGTGTTAGTCCAGTTAGGAGTGAGGATTTTGAGGATCCGGACCAGATTGTAGTTCCCAATAAGGCCTATGCGGTAACGAAGGGACGGTTAGAAGTCTGGAATGCGGATACTTCTTCATGGACTACTGCACTAGGGTGCTTGGACAGCGGGTCCTCGGTGACGATAGGATCCCTTGAGCTACATTGACCAAGATGCCTGGAGATCATGGATATACACTCGATACCAGTGTATCTAGCTGATAGTGAAACAAAAGTCACAACTACGAGAAAAGGCTACATAGAGTTGAGGGTGCGGGTTGACAACGGAACACCCATTTACTTCGGCCAGGTAGCAATTTATTTTGTTCCTGCACCATGGAAGGATTTTCTTATAGGACGAGAACACCTTAGAAGATTTAATTGCCTTTAAGAACAAGTGCTACAGAAGCTGACGAACGAGGAAAGAAATAAATATGCGGGAAAAAGAATCGAGGACGAAGAGCACGTTCCTGTCAAAGCTGCAGTAACACGATATGCAGCCCTAGGAAACACAAATAAACACGACAAGTACGAGGCTTTTTACAAGAAGCTTGAGATTCTGAGTTCGGAATCAATACTTTTTAGTGACAAAGAGAAGGATATATTCACAGATATGGAAAATACTGTAGGTGGGGATCACAAAGTCGTATCCGAAGAAGAGCTGAAGAATGAAAGGAAGGAAGAGGGTGAGACCTACCCAGCTGAGAAGGCCGATATTTTAGCCAAGATCCACGAAACGGTAAAACAGATGAAGGAAAGAAACGAGTTCACGATGGATTTTTATTCACAAATAGAGAACCTTCTCAGTCAATACTGAACATGCTTCGTACTCTCAAAATCCCGAATAGAAATATCTAACCTTTCCGAAGTCGAATGTATATTAAAGAAGGACGCGTCATCGAGCTTAACAGTGAAAACGAGGCTAGTTGGAACAAGACAGAAAACATGGCTACGGAAAAATATAAGGACGATGGAAGCTCAAGGATTGATCAATAAAGCTAACACCTACAATAACCAGTACGCCGCAAGAATATTCATAGTTCCAAAGAAGGGTCCCAAGTAGTTTAGATTAGTAGTAAACATGAAGCCTTTAAACAAAATTACGATCAAGAGTGCTCTTCAACTTCCGATGCTGGAAAACCTAATAAATAGAACTTTAAGGGCAAAAGTCTACGGAGGATTCGATATAAAATCCGGCTACGATCAAGTCAAAGTTAGCCAGGAGTCTCGAAAGTATTTTGGACTTATGACTCCGTGGGGAACGGTCTACCATCAGTGTAGCTGCCCAAAGGGTTGGACGAATAGTCCGATGTTGTTTCATCAAAGTGTTGTAGAAGAAGTTTGTAAATCCACTGGTTTCTTCATGGGGCGAGCAATGGAATAATACAGTGTATCGACGACTCATACCTCTACGCCGAAAGTGAGGCTATGTATTTACAGGTTCTTTCAAGGTTCCTCGAGAGCGTAAGGAAAATGAAGGTGAGAATGAGTTTAGCTAAGTTCGACTTGGCGTCGAGAAAAGTGGATTATTGTGGCAGAAGGTTGGTGAATAGTAAGTGGAACTTCTTGCCAGAATATTACGAGAAAATCCTTAGAACGAGGAAGCCGGTTTTTAACCATCAGATGGGAGAAGTGATATATTTGGCCACTTGGCTTGCACCATCTATACCTAGATTAGCGGAGCTTAAGGGCGCGCTAGCAGAAGGAATAGAAATAAGTGGGTCGAAGAAAGCTTTGAAAGAAAAAAACGAACAGATAATATGGACGCAAAAACCGAAAAATGCCTGGGATGATGTTCTGGCAATGATCTCCAAAGCAGCAAAGGAAGCCTTAGAAGTCTACGATTCGAACAAGGTGCTCTGTATTTTCACCGACGCTTCTATTAAATGCTGGAGCGGGATAGTGACGCAATGTGAATACGAAGAACTCGCTAAAGAAGGAATCAATAGTCAAGTCCACAAACCTATTATGTTTTTCAGTGGGAAGTTCGAAGGTAGCCCTTACAAGTGGCACCTCAGCTCAAAAGAGTTGTATCCCTTGATACACGTTTGCAAGAAACTAGATTATTTGGTTCTCGGGCACCCACGTCCGGTTATATAATTTACGTACCACCGCAACTTGGTACACATACTTGAGCCGGGTAGTATGGACAATAAAAGCCACAACGAGAGATTTATCGCTGGGAATGAAGCTCCAGGGCTGCAATGTAGAAGCTGTTCATGTCGAAGGGGTAAAGAATGTTTTCACAGATGCCCTCTCAAGTTGGGGCAACGAGAACTCCCTGAATGACGTAGATGCGACACAAATGACAGAGGAAGCTCTTAAGTCCAACCGAGAGATGAAAGTAGGAAACAGGGCCAAGAATTAGTCAGCAGAGCACGATACGGCACGAAGATACGCTGAGATGCTTGACGTCTCAAGAATAAGCATTTTCAGCCCAGCCTTTGATGGTAAATGGAAACCGATGACGCTAGATGATATCGGAAAGGCTCAGTTGGCAACCGGAAAATTATCACCAGTAGAGACCAGGACAATTCAAGAAGGTAAAGTCAATGTCTGCAGGAAGAAAGGGAAGATTTGGATACCAAAGGAAGCGTTTCCAAAATTCTTGTGCCATTTCCACAATACAAGCATGCACCCGCCTGCTACGCGAAGTTACGAGGAGTTGACAGCTGGCTACACATTTGATTTTAGCAACACGATACTTAAAGAAATACTGAAGAGGCTGTCAGTAGTCTGCATACACTGCACGAAGGGTTCAAAGTTGGTACGAAGACCGATAGATATAACAGTGCTAGGGTCAAGACCGAGGGAGATTTTACTAATGGATTTTCTTTATATAGATGAATCTGGATATATTTTAGTCCTCGTTGATTCCCTCAGTCGAAAACTACAGTTAAGCTACGAAAAGAGAGCTACGGCATTGGCAGCGGCAAGAGCGTTATGTTGGTGGATAAGCAGATACGGATTCTTGAAGAACTTTGTCCTGTTCACAGATTGCGGGTCACACTTCTGTAATAAGTTGTTGGACCTGATGCAACACCTTTTTAGGTTCCCCCAGCAATGGGCAATAAGTTATTCACCTTTCACAAACGGTGGTGTGGAGACCACCAACGGTCCGATATTGAGAATTTTAAGGACACTTTTATCGGAATATAGGATGGGCGATAAGGAATGGCCGGATCTTCTCCAACACATCGAGTATCAGCTGAACCATTCGGTGAGTAAGATCAACCGTGGATTAACACCCAGCGAAGTCTTCATGTAGTTTAAGGGTGAGGGGAACTTGTGGGCGAAGAATACTTACGCAGTCCCATACGCTGAAGGAAAAGGGATACAAGTGATGCGGAAGCCGAAGTCAGTGAAGAAAATAAAAGAGGAGGTAAAAAAACTATCGAGAGAAATCAGGAGGATCCGGGAGCAGACGTATTCCCATACGAAGCTCCTGAGGGATAGAGAGAATACGAGATACAATGAGAAGAACATTGTAGAAGTTACGCAATTCGTTCCTGGCGATTGGGTTTTGTTGTCAAGGGCTGGCACAAGCTCAGAAAGATACAAGAAGCTAAAAAAATAAACAGGACCGCACATGGTAAAAAGCACCGATTCTTCAAACGTATACGAAGTGGAATCCCTTTTCGGTTCAAGGCAAAGAGCTCACGCTACAAGACTAATGCTGTATGAACCAACAGACTGGATGCCAACGAAGGAAATAGCTGAGCAATATCCTTCTGATTTAGGTTTACTTGAAGTTTATGCTATTCGCGGGCTGAGCCTTAAGGATAGAATCTACGAGTTAAAGATATGTTGGAAAGGGTTCCTGCACGAGGATGAAACTTGGGAACCCTTAGTTACAATCAAAGAGGATCTGCCGGACGTAGTTCACGAGTATTTAAGAGATACGTCCCAGATAAGAGAAATTAAAGAACGAGCGCAGAAATATTTAAAAAGAGTTAAGAATACAGTAGTCATTTCGGCGATGTCGATTCCTGGACGATGGACCGAAAACGAACTAGAAGTGTTACGATCATACATTAGAACGTATGGAGTAGGTGTGTACGGAAGGATTATTTCAGAAAGACATATAACCAACAGGAGTACCCAAGCTATCTACCAGGAAACACAAAATTTGCTATCAAAGCAATCTATTTACGAATACACGAAGTTGCAGCTGGATGTTGAAAAGGTAGCCCAAGATAACCGTACGAAATATGGCACTCAATTCTACGTTGAGAAAACACGAGTTATAACGAAGCCAGAAGCATTGGTAAGAAGATACTTCAACTTATTTAAATACGGGTTCAGGACGAGCGGAGAAGTTGGAACGATCGCATTCTACCGAAGAAATATTACGGCAAAAGAAAGGTGCGAGACCCTCCAGTTCCTTGAGAAAGTAAAAAGGGGAGAGGAAGAGAAGGAGCGAAGGCTGCCGCCAATAGCGAATCGGGAAGTTGAGATCGCAGATATGAAAGAAAGAGTCAACGTCTACGAGGTACAAGATGCTAAGACGACCCTTGACCGATTTAGATGTAACGACATTTTATTGGAGCTTAGGGAAAACCAGTATGACGAACTACCAGATGAAATCCAACCGGGTAATATGGAACCATGGAGAGCGGAACGAATCGGGAAAAACTGCCTCTACAAGGTATTTTGGGGCGACGTAGAGATTGGTGAAGGGCTAGTGGCTCAGCGATTGGTGCGACTAGATAACGTGGATGTCAGGAAGATCAACTGGAACGCCTACATAAAAGATATTGTTTATGCTAGAAGCCAGCTTCTCGATGCTATTATAGTGGACCCGCCGTGGAATGTCGTAGTTTGTGACCCAATCCGTGGGTTAGCCTTGGGATGCGAATCCTTGTCGATGGAGGAGATTTTCCAAATACCCTTTAGGAGGCTGTACAGGAATGACTTCGTGTTCATGTGGGTTACGAAGGGAACAGCGGACCAAGCGGATCACGAGTTAGGAAAGCAAGATTTCAAGAAGGAGGCAACGATTTATTGGATCAAGCAGGGTAAAGGAGGCACGTTGCACCAGAACGTCAGCGGATTAGTATTAAGCGCCGTGGAAGAGGTTCACGTCTATAGCACTGGAGATACGCCGCGGGGAATACTTTCAAGATGTTTTGGTGTCGACGTTATTCGAGCAGGAAGATTACCTGAACACAGGAAACCGGATGAACTTAGGAAACGTATCGATGGAGTGATTCCAGATGGATTAAAACTGGAAATATTTGCAAGAAGTCACGCCGTTGTTGATGGATGGTACTACATTGGCAATGAGTTGACTTACTCACAACGTCCCAATGCCATGATTTAAGTTTGAAACCTTTAATGGGGCGATGTAATATAGACATGTCCAAACTGGACATATACAGGAAAAACACAATATATGTCGGTTAACACTTAACACCACGAATACAAAAAGTCTTTGAAATTTCCACGAGCATATTATTTACTGAGTTACCGGAGAACTCAGACCAATCTACATAGTAGCAAAAGAGCTTTTTACGCTACAGTTCTTATTGTGTTAACCATATTTATATGGAATACATTCATTTAGAATGTAAAAGGTATGAGAAAAATCTAGAAGAAAAGGTTAGTTTTAATTCTTAATAGGAAAACATTGAAAAAGAACACTATGGATTGCTTTTATGCCCTCTTCAGGAAGATAGTACTACACATATGAAAATTAGTGTACTAAGTTTTTGTTGAAAATGCTTATGACAGAAGGTTTAGTTTTTATTATTTCTTTAGCAATTTTAAACCGCAGGTTTGATGGCTGGGAAACGATTTGAATCGAACAGTCTTATATGAAGCCCTTAAAGCTTATCTGCTTCCGAAGATAGAAGTTCAGGATTCAAAGATTTCAAAGATCAATAAAAAATTAAGTTATTAATAGATGAGGTTAGAATTTGCTAGAATGAGTTCATATGCTAAAATAACACATTGCTGAAAGATTGATAGATGTTCTCAGAGTAACTTCTGCAGATCAGATACCAGGGAAGCCAGCTAGGATATTTTAGACTATACTGGAAAACTCACTTTAGTTTTTCTTGTGGTTTATATTTTACTCAGGAGTAGGTACTTACCAAACTATTTTTTAGAAGCCATTATTTATTATTGGGTCACGTTATATTTATACATTATTTCAGTAAACATTAACAAATAATTAATAAAATAGAAGAAATGCGAAGAGAATTATACTGGGTAAAGTAAGAATAATTTGAAGACCCGGGTTGTTGCTTATGTAGTTATATATTTTGTTTGACTCAGATTGGTTTGAAAGTTTCCCAATTAGCATATACGCCATAAGAACGTTCTAGCATGGGTCAAACCTGACTTACAGGTCCCTGGGACTCTGAATCCAAGAATTAAGTACAGAGAAGTTCAACAAAATAATAGGAGAAGACAATGGCTTTTCAAGGAATATGTAAAAGCTGATCGTAGTGTAGCTGTTGGATTTTTTTTAATATTATGCACAATCACACCATCTTTTTTCCAAGGCAAAGCACTCTATTTCATCTAAATCCGTTAAGCGCACCATTGCTATATCATTGAAAAATGAAAAAACTGGTGGTTTATATGTGCTAAAAATCTTGAGTTACCTTGCATTACTTCATACATGGGATTATCATATCCTCAGGAACAAGGTTTTATAAGAACGTGGCTTTAGAGCTCAATAATATCTCTATGATTTTTATTGCCTCGAATTCAGCAATGCTCTAAAACTAGGGGTGTACATAATTCTGTCACAAAGAACTGAATAAATAACCATTGTATGATATGTATCGGCTCTTTTGACAATTGTAGTCTCAGATAATTTAGCACCATTTGATTAATTAATTAAAACCACAACGCTAGTTTCATTTTAAGCCATGATGATACTTGAATATACAACATATAATAGATGAGTAATAAGTGGATACATAGATAGCAAGATATGGGGAGGCTACAAAGCTAAAGGTAAGTTTGAATCTTTGTTTTATCATTTTTTTTGAACGTATATACATGTTGGAGTTTTCCATTTTATGATAAATAATCTAAATATATTATCATCGCTATACGCTTTCTTCTGCAATTGTTCATAAAAATACATT
Source organism: Labyrinthula sp. Ha (assembly GCA_015227615.1). Taxonomy (NCBI): domain Eukaryota; class Bigyra; order Labyrinthulida; family Labyrinthulaceae; genus Labyrinthula; species Labyrinthula sp. Ha. Next base: position 271,078 of record JAALGZ010000048.1, on the reverse strand, counting down.
TATCGTTTGGGATCAGCTTCATTTCTAAAGTTTCTGATACTTCAGTTAGCATATTGTGTGATATTCTTGGTATGTTTCTAAATTCATAAATAGATGTATTAGTTTTCCATGTTATTTCCTTTTGTCCTTTTGGAGATGTCCCTTTGGAATTTCCATTTAAATCGAATTTTCAAGCAATCCATATATAAACATCCCCGCAATGTTGAGTTGTCTTAACCATGTTAGAATCTAAGTGTTAGGGATATGGATAGTTGAATGGTAGATATCGGAGCAACTGGCACATAATGTTACGGGACTTTCTTTCTTGTTTCTCCTTGATATTTGTTTTTATTTGCCCACAGTCTAGGCCCTTTCAAAATTTATTTTTCATATTGGATTTTACTCTAAATAAGTCAATTATTCTAATAAATCTTTCCAACTTTGCTGGACGAGGAAAGACCTTGAATGTTCTGGTACCTTCGAAGGACGCAATTTCTTTCTGGTAAGCCGCATACAAAAATTACTCATCGTTCCGACCTTTCATTTGCAAAATTTTCTCTGATTAACTATAGGAAGAGATTTCTTTTCGGGTAAAGATGAATAGTTTATCAATTGTGAGCTGATGTATATTCTATTGCCTACAACAGTATTATCGGTAGATATGTCGAAGTTTTCAATGGAATTTTTAAGTATTTGATCGCTTGTGCAAGTTGATCCGTAGTGACTTGTGATTTAACTGGTTTTGACTCATTCCCTTATTTATTCGATAATACTCCTTTTGTGTGTATATATGTGTCTTTTTGCTCTCCAAGCATTGGAAACACCTTTTTAGATACTTCACGGATCACTTTATCGATACTTCTACTGTTATATTTCTTTATTTTACCTTAATATTTATCGAATGGACTTCTCGTAGATCTGAATTATCGTGTCTGTTTCATCTTGATTCTCAATTTTTGGATATAACTTGTTACCAATGTTGCAGTTTATACACAGTGAAGCTTTTGAGCTTAAGTCCTAGTCGAAGTATGTGATGGGATTTGCAGATTCCGGTTCTTTTATGTAGTCGAAGTGTATGATCTCTGGATACAAATATCTTTATAACAATTAGCTATGGTTTCTTCTCGTAGATTGTTTATGTGATTATGTTTTATTATTGAGTACGTCTAGCTTTCAATGAAAACTTCTAATTTCTTCCTTTTCTTCTCAGTTTCTTAAAACTATTGTAAACTTCTTCTATATATTGCTTAAGGCTTAAAAAACTTACATATCTTTGTATTCAGCAAACTACAGTTCGAGTTCTATCATCATTGAAACTGTATTTCACCAAACCAGGTGATCATATTGGTACTCTTCCGTTACCTTCCAATATGACATTACCATTAATTTTATATTTCTAATAAAGTCCATTTCTCATAAATCTAAAAAAGCCTATATTTACCCATAAGAGCTCCGCTTGGCTCTCAACAAAGGTTCGGATATACCTCACCCACTCGACATACATCTATCTTTATATTTCAATACTAGAGGTCAGAACATCAGCTCTTTCTCATACATTTACAAACCAAAACTAACTTATTTCAACACTGCTTTCTTTATAAGCTCGATGCTCCATCTAAACTGATAGTACAACAACCTTAACGACAATTCCACCTTCTCCCAAACAATTTTAAATATCTAGCATCTGGATTTAGTCTTTCCAGGAGTTGATAAACCTCATCTGGCTTCCTACTTTGTTGACGAACTTTACTCATTATCACATCTCCACTTCTTGATTTAGATAAAATGGATTTTCCTCTAACCGAAAACACCAATATTTCCTTATTATACCGCAAGAACTGTCCATGAGAATGCCAAAGTTTCCCGCTACTGGTCTTTTTTACCCATACTACCACTTCAACTAATAGACATCCCCAAGTTTTCAAAATATCAATTCCCTCCTTCAACCTCAAATTTGTCACCCATAAAGGTACAAATCCAACAGGACAGAGCTTATTAACTGGGATTTGTTTTACTTGGTCTACTTTAATCATTGGATATGTTATTGATAACCCCCTTGTAGGATTAGACGACACTCCATCATCCCAAGCAGGATCAAGTAGAACAACATCATACTCACCTACTAATTTCAAATCCAACTCTAACACATCCGAAACCATATATCTATTCCTTCTGGGTTACTTCCAAACAATAAAACACTGTTCCCCTACTTTTTCCAAATCATCCAACTTATACAAATTATCACTAATTTCACCTACTCGAACCCCTTCAAAACAATTGTTATTATCCTTCAAATATTTCGAAAACAACCTTTTATATTTTTTTCTTTCCTTTTTTTTATTCAACTCACTCTTATATAAATCCTCCCACTCTTTCAAACATTTTTCTTTTAAATCGTTCTCAAGGGCAGTTATTTGAAGATCAACATTATTACATCTCCCCCATCAATACATCCACGGGTCTCAATTTATATTTTTTCAATGCCTTTTCTCCTATTATCACTTTATTCATTGATCTCTTCAGCACATATAAACACACCTTCCCCAAGCTCATTTTTACTCTAGGATGTATCAAATTAATTTCTTTCCAAACATACCCTACTATTTCTAATTTTCTCCCACTTACACCAAATACATTACTTAACCTGGTCAACTCTTCACCTTCAACTTTTAATTCGGATGAAGATACCATACTACTTCCTATACAGCTAATTCCCGCACCACTGTCAAGCAACACCCTATACCACTTGTTCCCAAATTTTGATCTAAAACTATCCTTTTGCCAAGCTACTTCCACTGCATTATCTTCGATATGATTTACAGATTCTTTAAATTTTTTCTTTATGTTAAAATTATTAATGAATTTGATCATTTTCCTTATATCTTGAAGCATAAGACGTGGATTATTTAAATCTGACACATTCAAAACTGGAACTTCAATATGTTCTCGATCACTCTGTGCTTCAAATTTCTTCTCTTAAAACTCTCTTTCTTTACTTAATTCAAATGGTGATCTTTCTTTTCCAGTTCGTACAATAATTCCATTACGTCTATAAACATTCTGCAGGCTGTCATTATATTCTTTGATTTTCTCGAACCTTACTTTGAACATTCTATATACTTCTATCGATTGACTCCCTAACGATGCCTGAAGAAGAGTTACCATATGAGATTTAGTCTTCCTAGAAAGGGAACCTAATGAACATATTTCTTTCCAATTTCCTATTCCAAATTCCAAACTTAATTTTTCAAATACTACCTTCTGCTCAAATGACCAATCTTTAGATCTACTTAAACCTTCTGATACTCCTTCCGACATTGATCTTATTCTAATTGGATACCTAATTATTTTTATTCTTTCCTTCAGCCAAACATTTTTAGGTACCTTGCTTATATTTTCTATAATCATATTTACCTCCTTACTACCTTTACTCCTTGCCCATTCTCTAATCAGTTTATGAGCATTTTCAAAATCTATGGTATCATCCTTATTTTTCCTTACAAACTCTTTTACTAATTAGGGAACATCTTCATAGGGTCTGCGCATACTTTGCCAATTTGCATCACTCTTAGTAAATCCTTTCCACCATATCAACACCTCAAATCCATCTATTGTATTTCTCAAATCTAGCAGCTTTTTTACATAATAAGGTCCCTGGTTATAATAAAAACTAGGTTTTATCTCTGAGGTTACCTTAAAGTCTCCAGATTTTGACTGATACAGAACCATTCGTTGCGAATGAACTACCTGCTTCTTTCCTCCAATAGATTTTACCCTATAACAATGTTCACCTTCAACCGCTACTACTATATATGATCTAATCCATCTTAAACTCATTTTATCATTTAACCACGGTGTACCTACTCTAGAAATCAATACAAAATCTCCAACCGCAAAGCTTACACTTGATGATCTAAACTTAGCATTAATATATCTCCTTGATCTATCTCTGCTTTCTTTAATGATAGGCTCTACTGTATTTCTCCTATTAAAAATAATTTGCATCAAGTTTTCTGCAGCTGACTTAAGCTTTCCTGGATCCTTAAATTCTCTACGTTTCCCTTGGGTTACTATTGGCAAGAGACTTGTTTCATCAGTTTCCGCTATTTTTTTCAATCCTCTTGTAGTAGATAAATATGTGGTCAACTCGTTTGGAGAATACCCATGACGTGAACGGCTGTTATTTATGACATCCATTACTTGGGGCAAGAACTCGTTCCACTTCTCTTTATCAGTCATGTAACAACTACATAACTGACGAAGAAATCGGAGAACAAACCTATTCATTACTTCCATTGATCCGTTACTCCAAGGGTTATATACTATTGAAAATTTATGTTCAGCTGGGAACCTTGATTCAAACATCCTCAATATTTCGTTTTTGAAATAAGAACCATTGCCTGACACTAGGGTAAGCGTGAGTGGTAGTCCTATCAACCCTCTCCACATAACCAACGCCCTCACAACCACTGCTGCACAAGGGCTGGGACCCTCAATTAACAACACTTTCCTTGGCACATCTTCCAATATGACCAAGATGTATGATTCCTTTACCTTCAAAAACCGAGATGCAACACCATCTTTCCCTTGGCAGGGTGATATATTTCCCCCAAAGGTCTACGGATCATTTTTTTTATCTTTATCACTATGCAAACACCATTTCTTCAAATTTTGAACTAAGATTTCTTGTTTATTTCTAGGTATGTTAATGAAAAAGAAACGCTCTAAAATACACATAACTTTATCCACGCGGCCATGTCCTGAAGCATTGTGAGTGGTAACAATGAATCGCTCAATCGACTCTCCAGATATAATTATTTTTTTTCTTGTTTATTGATCCAGGCTCCCGATTCGTTTCGAGATGCTTCCAACTTATCCAGATCCATTTCACATCTTTCCTGAACTTTTACTATCTCTGGTATTGTACGCATTTTTAGGTCCTGATTTCTTTTAGGAAAATGAACAGCGACCCTATTTTCCACGAACTTTACTACCTCTGGATCAAACCTCCAACTAGTGCCCTTATTTACTTCCACTTCCAACACTTCCTCGCTTTCAGGTTCATCAATCATATTAGCAATCTCCATCTTTTCAACATCAACATCTACGCTATTCGCAAAGAATGTTATCCCCTACCACCTAATTCTCCAACCTACATCTCCATTGCTATCTACTAACTTAGCCTTCAGATTTAACGTATCTTCCAACTACATATCCCCAACTTGCCAACAGATCTGCCAAAACATTATTTTCCCCTGGAAGATGATGAAGCACCGTGACGAACTCCTGGATGGTAAGTATCCATCTCTTTACCCGCCCAAAAACAGCAGCTTTCATGTCCTTCTTTGGAGTCATCAAGTATATCAAGTTTTTGTGATCTGTATATAGTTCTATGGGTATTTGATGACCGTATAAACTGAATCTATACCTTTTCATTAGCTTAATGATTGGATGGATCTCTTTGTCAGTCATGGTCCAATGAATACTACTTACTACAAACTCTCCACTTCCAAAATAAATAGGTAACCAACCGTTGCTATCCCACAGTCCAAGCACTCCTGACCAGAACTGGAAACTTGCATCCGTGAATATGGTTACCCTCCTATCAATCTGGCACAGCTTTAAACTGTTAGCAGCACTGGAAGATATGGACTTCAAAAACTTGCGGAACTCATCCTGATCCTCTTCACTCCACCACTCTTCCACTGATGCAGCTCTTCGTTGATGCTTATTTAGCTTCTTTTTGTATTTTATTTTTAGGTCCCGTTCAAGCTCTTTCATTCTCTTGCTAAGGTAGTGACGTTTCCTTGCTAAATCTGGCACGCTGGAAACTAGCCATGTGCTCACATAGACCAGGTCCTCCAATTGACCCATCTTCCTTACCTCCCCCATATCCTCCAACTTCAAAAAATACTTCTCGTCACATCACCATCTCCCATTTTCCAATATTCTCCCACACCATCCTGCCCTACCCTTAATCAGATCACACTTATCCAAGTTTAGACGAAAATTCACCTTTATGCACTGGGTCAGAAACTGAGAAAGAATATCCTTATATTCTTCCCAAGATGAAGCATAAATCAGTGAATCATCGATTCACTGTAGGACCCCGTTACCGAACAGACTATCCTCATTTACACCACCTAGGACCTCGTTGATCAATCTTTCCTGATATATCTGGGGGTATTTGTATAAAATTGAGGAGCCATTAACATGTTATAGCAACCCTATGGAGTCACCATCCCCAATCATTTTTGAGCTCCATCCTCTACTCTCAAATAATCAAATCCACTCAACCCATCAAAACTCCCAAAATATTTCTCAGTGCCCTTAAGCCACGCTAAATGAGTTTCCAAATCCGGCAGTCCTACTCCAGTAGGTTTAGCAGATCTGTTGCATCTACGGAGGTCGACTACCATCCTACATTCATTCCTTTTTCCAGGTTTTGGGACCATAGTTACACGGGAAGAGAAGAAAGGATTGGGTTCTATCCTAATTATCCCCATGTCTTCTAATTCTCTTGATTTTTTCTTTAAGACCTCCATGCTGACTTTGGACATTGGGTAGGGTTTACTTACATATTCTGCAACCCCCCTCACGCAGCTCAATCTTTATAGGAGTAAGGTTACTGAAGTCATATTTAGCAATTTTTGGCCCGAAAGCTTCAAGATGGTTTAATAAAATGGTCTCCAGCTCTTGAGCTTGATTGGAAGTTATAATTCCTTCTTCCACCCCTAATAAAACCTTTTTCTTAACTTTATTTTTTAGGTATCCCTGTACTTTTTTATTGGTTACATGCGGCTTTCTTACATCTCCTCCTACTTCGAAGTCATCCTCAACTAAAGTTTCCCCCAAGTCCACTGGATCTAGAGACCCTACCATGAAGTCCTCCGATTCACCCTCACAATCCTCTTCAATATCCAATACTTCGACTGCTCCTACAAATACTGACTCCTCATCCTTCGAACTACATTCTCCCACCGGCAGCATCTCGTTATTCACCTTCTCAATTTCATTCACTGTCTTCTTCTTCTTAACATCTCGCTGCTTAACCAACTTGCAATCATCGAACCGATGATTACTTGTGTAACAAAAGAGGCACAGGTTGTGGTCCATGTCGTACTGCTTCCTTTTCTCCTTAGGCCAAGTCTTCGGTAGGAAATGTTTTACAGATCCATCTTCTAATGTCGTCCTTCGTATCCCATCTGAGGGGTTTGACTCCCCTCGAGGGTTTTTTGGACGTTGTTTTTGGGCTGGATCAGACTTTACACTTATTTTACTCTTATTCTTTAGTGGTTCATTAGCCAGAAGTTTCAATACAGGACTCTGAAGATCCCATTCCGATATTATCATGACCGCTTCATTCAATTCTCTCCTTAATTTTCCTACTGTCTTCCACTTCTTTATCGACTGAATTACATTTGCATTTCCTGATCCAAACTCCAAAGGTAATTTCCTGATCACTTTCAAGCAAAACTCCCTCTCCATCGACTTAGTCTCCCACTTAATTCCTCTCACCATGTCAGTCACATGTTTCAAAAAATGGGTCATAGACTTCATAGGCGTGCCCTCATTGGACCACACCAAACTCTCTACTTTCCTTATCAGTATCTTTTCTTTCCCCTTATTTTGTAGCCTGTTGATGTTGTTGAGGTATTTCATTACAGACCTCCTTCTCATCACGCTTACTCCCTCATCCTGGAACATTGCCTGTACTTGATTACTCAAGCATAAGGAGATATTTGCACCAGGCAACTTTAACCTCCCCCTGACTAGGTTGGTCTCATACACCTGAAATTTTTCTAAAAATGCTGCCACCTTACTTGGCTCCAGGGATCGCAACACAGGTTTCCCTTTGTATTTTTCCTCCCTCGCTCTCTTCCTTTCACTCTCTCTCAAACCTCTATTATTTCTCACACTAATACCTGAACCAGTTCAACTCAACGAAGAAGCAGAATGAGCGCTATTCTCCGAATCAGATTCCTCTATCTCCGACCTACTATTTCCTTTATCTTTGACCCTAAACAGATCCTTCTTGACTTCCCTATTGCTTCCTGTTGATATATTTGCCTTTACTTGTTGGAGTAAAGTACTCATTTGAAGTTGTAGAGTTTCATAATTTTGCTGAAGCTGCTCCCAACTTTCGCGGGTTACTACTACGTGATCCGGGGTTGTCATATTTTCTCCTGGACCAGAGACGCTTCTATACACTTCACTATTATCCCACAGGTCTTCTTGGCTACTACTCTCCTCAATCGCAACCTGATTCAACTCCTGAGGAGTTTCTGTATCTCGGGTAATTATGTTCCTAGAACTGATTTCCGCAACTACCTTTCCTCCTGATTTTTCACCACTTTCCGATCTTAGTACCGGAGGCTCACTTCTATTTTTATTCACTTTTTCCATAACTATTATAATTCGTACTATTTATACGAATATTGGATCCAATATTGAGTACGTCTAGTTCTCAATTTACACTTCTAATTTTTATTTCTTCCTTTTCTTCTTGGTTTCTTAAACTATTGTAAAACTTCTTCTATATATTACTTAAGGCTTATAAAACTTACATATCTCTATATTCAGCAAACTACAGTTCGAGTTCGATCATCACTAAAACTGTATTTCACCAAACCACGTCATCACATTTTTACTCTTCCGTTACCTTCCAATATAACATTACCACCAATTTTATATTTCTAATAAAATCCATTTCTCATAAATCTAAACAAGCCTATATTTACCCATAAGAGCTCTGCTTGGCTCTCAACAAAGGCTCGGATATACCTCACCCACTCGACATACATCTATCTTTATATTTCAATCACTAGAGGTCAGAACATCAGCTCTTTCTCATACATTTACAAACCAAAACTAACTTATTTCAACAAAAGTAAATAAAAGCTGCGAGATAAGATGTGTTGGTAAATAATCAAACCTGCTTAACAGGTCGAATGATCCAAAGATAGTGTTTCCTTTCATGTTTGCGACCTGCAGATCAATATTCGGTAAGTTGTTTACAACTTTTTGAGTAATTGCGTTCAATGGCTTAAATCAACTGTCACTCGATATTTTTAGACCCCTTTCTTGGAACAATAAAAGCACTCATGCATGTTGCTGGATCATCATTAACCTTAACAATATTATTTTTTATCATCTGGTACACTCTTTTCTTCATGAACTCCTCTTTCTCGATACCAAGGGCAATCGCATTAAAAACTCCCACTGACGTCCCCTCCATTAAGGAACATCTTATAGATTTTAGAAGAGATAATTGAGTTGGGGATAAATCATCGCCAAAAAGCGGCTACATGTTGTAAAATCAAGTCATCAAATTCCCCTTTTAACTTCTTATTTTCACCAAATATCTGAACAAGAATATCCTTCAATTTTTTCTTCAACAAATCCTTCAACCTTATTAAATCTGCCTCTCTGGTAACCTCTAAATTTTCTCCAACACCTGTCAACTTCTCTAACTCCGCGTCATGCCTAACATTAAATACCACCGGCTCCGGCCATGCACCTCCTTCTTCAACACTTATTTTATTTTCCTCTACCGCGAACGCTTCTACCATTCCTTTCTGCAATTCCAATGGATTCTCAATACCAGGTTCGCTAAATACGCGTGGATTAAACGCCATTGTATTGACGACATCAAATTCAATATCCCCGAGCACTTTGCTTTTGAACCAGTTCGCTAAATAGACTCCCTCTACTGTAATACACTCATTCACTTCACATGTTTCTTTGAACAATTTCACTGATTTCTCAACTTTTTCAGTTAGCTTAGAAGATCTTCCATTTCCTGTGTTTCTTAATCATCGGGCTTAAATCTGTGTAGGATCTAGACCATGGAGTTTTAAAACCTCCTTTCCTATTAAAAGCTTCGTCCAGTTGCTCACTTGTTCAAATAGCAACACCGCCACGGGTCCCAGCGAATAATTTTCGAGCCCTGGAATCCTTACCGAGGGGATTAAATGACCAACTTTAAAAACGGGATACAAATTCCCAGAGGCCACTCTGACAAATGCCTTCCTCTTAATGTCCTCAATATTTCAACAAATTTTTTCAAATAAATTCCTTGCTCCTGAAGCTTCCTTAGCTCCAGAATCCAAGATGTCATCTACAACTGTTGGACCCTTTATCTTTTCTATCACCAACTCAACTGCAACATGATTAACCTCATTCTCAGCTACATCTCACACTTCTGTATTTGCTACATCAGTGTATTCATTAAAAAAAATATTTCATCAACTAATCCCACCGCAACGACTTCTGTAATATCCGTCTCTACATCTTCGACTGTAGATTCGTTAACTGGCGTAATTTCATTAGATGTAAAAGTGTATCTCTCGGATGGTTTCTTAAATCTATTTCTCAAACCCTTCTTTTTATTCTCTTTCCACTTCGTAAGTCTTTTCCTTAAAACCTCTCCATATGGTTTGGCCTGTGGCGATGAATCTTTATTTTCATTCCTAATTAATTTCAACCGCATCCAACACTTAAAGTTTATGTGCACATAAAACCAGCAATGATTGCCCAATTCTGGGTCATTATTAGAAGGTTGTTTTTGGGAATGAGAATAAAATTTTCTTTCTCTTTTAGTACTTACTTCGTTAACCTCAATAGGATTTGACTTTTTGAACTTCCCCAGCTGGATCTTCTTGAAATTAACACGTTTCTTCATCGCATTTCTTACACATAATGGAGGTAAACAATTCAAAACATATTTTGCAATTGAATGTGATCAACATCGGTCAAAGCAGGGTTCAAACTAAGCCTGCTTGCCTCTACTCATATATATTTAGGTAGTTTAGCGAAGATCGCTAGTGCAAACTTCTTTTCATTGAGTTTTGTTGTGGATGGTTGTAACTTAATGAATTCCTGAACTTCACTAAAAAGAATTTTAATCGCATCTTCTTCCTTGGTTTAAAGTTGTATTTCACATGTTTTGCAATCATCACTTCAACTTCCTCCAAAGTGTGTACTTTCATTTTCAATAAAAGGATCTACAAATGATCCAGTAGATCTTCGTTAGTTCCTGTAACCTCCTATCGTCTTAAATGAACAAAAAGATCTAAATCTACGAATTGCGTTAAGTTAAAATCTCTATTCTGTTGTAAGGACAGCCTTTCGTATTGATAGATAAATTTCTCTACACTCTTTCTTTCAAGAACTTTTAAATCATCAACCTTGAAACCTTGACAAATCATCGCACCATTCTGTGTAATGTTACTCAATTAATTTTCATTGGAGCTTAATTGTAAGGCTTCTTTAGCTCTTCTTGTTGAATCCAAAGTGTTTCGTATGCTTTCGTAAAGAGCCGGCATCTGCCTTTGATTTAAAGGGCGTGCGGACTCGCTTTGATCTATTCCGGACATTCTGTAAATCTTCGAAAACATCAAGCTACAGGGAATGATGATCAATATTCGTTTATAGTCGAAGAAAAAACTTCTTTTCATTAAATTCTACGGACTTTAATAGGAAAACTGTATCGCCTTATTCTCAAAGTATTTTACTGTGTAAAAGTAGAATAAAATGTAAATTAATAAACTTTCTTTTCAAGACTTCCTTCAAAGCTTAATGGTTCTACTTTGATAAATCCTATATCAAAATATTAACAACTAATAATAGAATATACTTCAGTTCATATTTCAAACTCTAACTAAAAGAACTTACATATATCTTAGGATTGGAAAATCCAGCGGACATTATGACAAAGCCGTCACCATAGAAAATATTTTTCAAGCTAAGAGATAGACTCTTGAAAGGAAAAATGGAAGAGGATAATTAAAGATTAAAGATTTCTTAACAAGTCTATGGAATGAAGTAAAAAGCATAGATAAAAGATTAATAAAAAAAGGAGAAAAAAAAAATAAATATAGATATGGAAGTAGGAGCATATCAAATATGAAACTGCAAAATGTAGTCAGTATATATTAGGCAAGGGAAAATATAGGAAAATTTGAAACAAGAGAAAATGTCAAGCATACTTTTCTTCGTATTTTCACACTATTATATCTTTGGGTGTTAGTGGGTCCAAGAATTTGCAATAGGTAAGAAATTGTGGCGTTCTTTAACCATACATCCTCTTGTCGAGAGTGGCTCCTTGCAAGATTTGCAATACCCAGTGCATCCCGGACTTTCAGCGTCCCTTCTACAATTTATACACCTTACTCTGCACCCCTCGTTATTCAGATTGCAACAAGTGAATCCTATTTTGCACCCTTCGTCATTGGCCTCAGCGTCACAGCAAGTCCAATATTTATTAATAAAGCTCTTTTTCCGATATCCTGTATGAAATCTGTGTATCTTCATTGTTCGATGATATCTTTCTAGCTCAGTGTGCTTGGCGTTTGGAATATCACCAGGAGGGTGTCTTCGACACTTCTCCTTGAAGGTTAAAGGATCACCAATAGCTTTGCATTGTGTACACTTAAGTACATATCCAGAAGGTTCCAGGAATAATGGATCCTCCAAGTTAAATTTTTCATCTACAGCACGGATCAGATCAGTAAAATCTAGCTTCTTACACATATAAATATCCTCAAGCCTCAAATTTAACTTTTTATACTTCTTCTTATTCTGAATAGCAGCCTCTGTGAGAACCATTTTAGTTATCATTCCATAAGCATCCTTAAACCCATACTGAATTAGGAGAAAAAAGTTTGTAAACCTTGTGTTCAGAGTAACAATAAGATCGAACAGGTTAGAATCTTGTCTTGAAGTTAGCTGTTCCACTCCAACCATACAAACAAACCCAATTACCTTGAACTCATTGCACTTTAACACAATCATACGGAAAATTTCCTCATTGCTTAATTTTTTCTGGCCCAGTCTCACGTCTCCAACACCAGGTGTATCAATAATAACTCCATCTCTATAATCCACGACAGTTACGTCATCAGTACAGGAGAGATCGGTATGGCTAACTTCTAACTCAGAACCAGTAAGTGCATTAATGAAAGAAGATTTTCCTTGACCTGTCGGCCCCATTACAATTATAGCTTTCTTTCTTTCTGACATATTTGATTTTTGTTTTATTCCTGTCTAATTTTCTGTTTCCTCGACTCGCCACAGTATCTCCTGCAGTTAAGGTGTTTGAAAATAATAAAGATTTTAGGGAGAAGAAAAAATTATTAGTTGAAAGAAACTCTCCTATCATGGAATATTTCTGTAGTTTCACGTATTTTAGGCGGGAATAAATGTCCACAAGAATAGTAGGTAGTATTTTATTCTGAAAACATTGTTCTAGTGAGTCCTATAGAGGTTTCTGGTGCGTATTACCCAGAGTATTACGTGTCTCGACGAAACATTGTCCTTTGTATTCGGCTGGGAAAACATAGGAGATTTGGATTTGATTCTCTTTCTATTGTCTAACTCAGAGATTACAGCAAGAATTCTGGAAAATCTAGCATTTTTTGACTCATCAATATAAGATTAATTAAATTTCTTTTATGTATGTCGAACTTAACGGCTAGTATATGAAGCTATAAAAACAAAAATATTTCTTTTCCAAAAGAAGATAATAGAATATAACAAAATTAAATATAAAGAATGAAAACAAAAAGAAAAAGAGGGGTTCTGGTACTTGGACCAGAAGAAGGAGGGAGAACACAATTTGTTGACGCATTAAAAGAAACAGAAAAAGCTCCTGATGCAACTCAAGGTAATGAACCAAGCAATGGTGAGCAAACCCCACTTGGGAATGGAGTTATTATTAATCCACAACAATACCTGGAATTATCGGAAAAAGAGTTTCACAGAAAGATATTGAACTATTGCTCTAAATATGACATTGTTTCGGTTGTTTGTGTAATTGGCTATGGTGAAATAGACACCAGACAAAGCAGAGAACTCCTTGATATAATAAATCTCTTGAAGAAAAGATTTACAAACATTGCTAAACTGATAAGATATGTGTTTAATGACCAGTATAACCACTTTTCAGAGGAATCAATAAGAGAGCTAATTAAAAATAATAAAGAAAAATACAATACAGTCTTGTTGGACAAAAGCAACGTGGTTATTCTCAACAAAAATGACTTTTCGGCTTTATTAGAATATACAATTGAGAAAATAGTCAACGACTCTTCAGAGGTTTTGAACTCTGAACAATATTCTGAAAAATGCAATTCTTGTGGACTACTTGGAGATCCAGTGCTAATTACTCAAGCATGCTACTTTCATGAAGGAGATGCAATAGCACAACATTTGAACCTAAAGCCTTTTCATCCTGAAGCCACTCCAACTTGGTTTCACCCCGGAACTCTTAGAAAAAAGAGAAGTTCCAATTGTATTTTGGAGATATTACTCAGTTTGATTGGAATGTGTTTTGGTCGCAGGCGAGTATACTCTTGCTGTAAAGGTGCGCCGGATAGTGTTGGTTGTGAAGAGGTTTTTTCCTGCTGTAAGAATAATTCCGATGGTTGTCAAAAAAAATGCCTAAGATGCGGAAAAAGTGAGGAGGAAAAGGGATGTACAGAAGTTTGTGTGCTCTGTACAAAAGAATATATTGAAAAGGGTTGCATTGAATCTGTAGAACATAAATTCGTTCAAGTGGTATAATAGTTGAAATGAATATTTTGATAACCATTGTTGAATATGTTTCTTTCTTATTACACCTGCTCAAGAGAGGCTTGGAAAATGCAGTTAAAAACGCTCCACCAATATTATTTCGCTGAACGCGGAAACAAAAAAAGTGTTGAAGTGTTAAGACCAAACTAAGTTTTTTTGGGAAGCTGAAAATTTGGAAACAATGGAACCGTTATAAGTACCAACAACACTCAGACAGTCGTAAAACATTTACTAGTTAATGGAGCACAAGATTCCAGAGCAATTTCAATTGTCTCTGTGAACGTTGACCATCTCACCTTCTACGAACTCAGGTCTATCGAAGAATATGTCCTAACTCTCAATGCAAATATCCTTGCAATGTGGGAAGTTGGCAGTAAAGGAGTGGAATACCTCGAAAGAGCGAGCTTCTCTAAGCTAAACTAGTTTACAACAGATATCCCTAAGATCAAAGACACAGAAAAAAGGAAAATCAATATTTTAGCAATATATTTCAACAGGAACATGGACAAAGAAGCAGAAAAAGTATTTGATGAAGATAGAATTTTAGGTGTTAAAACTAAACTTAACTCTAGAATTAACTTTATCATCAATATCTATGCACCACACGCAGGAAAAATAGCGAAAGAGTACAGCCAGTTCCTAACAAGACTCCAGAAAGCGATCTCATTGAAAAGAAAAAAGGACCTCATGATAATCTTAGGTGACTGCATCGCACAAATACTACACAACGAAGTGACAAGCAACGGTAAATATGTATACATGACTAGAACGAACAGGAACGGCAAAATATTTCAAAACTTTCTGAACAAGTACAATCTGGCCATCATCAACTCATAATTCGATCCTGGTGCAAAGAATACAAATAGCCATGTAACTTACTACTCAAAAAATAAGAATAATCAGAAACGCTCAGAAATAGATTTCATCATAGCGTGTAAAGGCAGCACCCCACTATTCCGAAATATTCGGATAAAAAGAAAACTCGGAGAGAAGATCCACAATAGAACAGAATTTGATCATCAACCAGTTGAAACACTAGTCTCACAAAAGTTCAGGAAATACTCTAATCAAAACCCAAAGATGCATCGAAACTACAAAGAGTTCTTCAAAATAGATACAAACCAATGGAAACTGAACGATGAAATACGACAAGGCTTCGTAGAAGAAACAGCCAAACTCCATCATGAAACGAACCTGGAAAGCAACCAAGGCTAAACTTCCAAACGTTTAAGTCAACAATAAATAAATCCACTGAAAAATGCATCCCGCTGGTGGCACACGAACGACTCTACAGAGCATCTTCAGATAGAACAGAAACTTTATTTGAAATAAGAAGAAGACTGTGGAAATCTCTAACCGAAAATGAATCTAAAACACTAAAAAAGATGATAAGAAAATCTACCTTGAATGGCTACAAAACATGGTTAGATCTCCAAATAAGAAGAATAGATATAGCTATGGTAAAGAATGATATCCATGGAGCACTCAAACAAGTGGAAAGGATAGTAGGGAAAAGTAGAAACCTCAACGCACCGTTACCATAGAAGATGAAAAGTATCTAATCGAGAAAAAACGAGTAAAAATATTCCACGAATATCTTGAGCTCATACAAAGAAACAGAGAAGAAAACATCATTGACACGGAGCTAGACATACCTGAAGCCAAAAATGAAGAAATCAATATATCTCCTCCGACTTTAGAAGAACTTGAAGAAACAACAAAAACGCTAAAGAACTATAAAGTGCCTGGGCCCGATGGAATCACAAACGAAGTCCTAAAGAATAACAAAATGGTATTGAAATACTTGCAGCAACTTGCAGAAGAACTATTTTTAGATCCAAGTGGCCCGAACAAAGATGAGCTTATATCTCTCTCTACTGGGAACATCATCTTCCTATACAAAAAAGGAAACCATCAACTTCCTTCCAACTATAGGCCAATATCCTTGCTTAACACTTCTTACAAACTAATCACTAAAATAATAAACAATAGACTAAAGAATACCCTGGAAAGAACAGTAGGAAACTACCAGTCTGGATTTAGAGAGAATACGGGAACTAGACAAAAATTCAACTCCTCTTGAACCGCTGTAAACTCAGCCAAATAGACAACTCGAAGATACTATATCTCTTTATAGATTTCAAAAAAGCTTTTGACTCTTGCAAACATCCTTTTCTTGAGCTTAGTTTAAAAAAGAGAAAAGTTCCTACTAACTTTATCAATATAATCCTTTACCTATATAAATATGCTGCAGTTCAAGTAAAGATAGGAAAACATATAAGCGACAGAGTAGAAATAAACAAAGGCGTGCTACAAGGTGATTCACTATGTCCCACGTTATTTGTACTTGCTCTGGACTCTCTGCTTCGAAGGATAATAAAGAAAATAAACTTGAATTTTCCAGAAGCAGAATTCTGTTTTCAAAACATTCTTGGATTTGCTGACGACCTTTGTATCATGAATAAAGATAGAAACATCTTGAAACACTTTGTTCAATATACAGAAGAGCTCTCACAATTGTCTGGCCTAATGATAAATACACAGAAAACTCAACTCATGGGAATAGTCAGAAGAAGGAAGCTCAAAGATAAGCTTTCAGACACTGCAATTCAACAACTGGTCAATAAACACACCTGCACCTCTTGTTCCAGAAACTTCTCGTCAAAAGATGCCCTTGTAGGACATAAAGCACAGTGTCTTGGACCGGGGAATTCGTTAGTTCGAAGTAGAAAGGGCACTACAGCAGTCGCTGCAGCTGAACTAAACTTCCTCTACAACAACATCCCAATAGAAGAAAACCTAAAAACCAACCTTGGAACCATTGAAGGAGTAGATATCTTTAGATATGTTGGAGTGCATGTAACAGCGACAACTGAAACCCACGTCAACCCATTCACTAGAATACGTGCCGCACAGGAAACTCTTCGCAAACTGCAGCCAATACTGAGGAATAATATGCTGACTGTCAGAAGGAAAAAGAACATAGTGAAAGCGCTAGTGGTCTCAAAAATTCAATATGACAGCAAGTTCTGGAACCTGGAAAACAAAGATACATTCAAAACCCTTAACAAACTATCCAGAGATATAAACTGTACCCTCCTCCAACCTAATCCAACACAACCACTTGATCACACGAAGCAAGCCAACATCCTCAAAACTGGGGACATAAACATCCTAAAAATAATAAAGGAAAAGCAAAAGAGTTAACTAGAAGCGTGCCCAAATGCAGAAACGGATATAGAGCTGGAGGAAACCTCAAGGAAACTTGAAGCACACCTCTTCCCACAAAATCCTATCCCGGCTGAAAACCTGAACTCGGCTCTGGAACACTTAGAAGCAACACTGGAGCCATATGAACCCTGTCTTCCCTTTCAACCACTACCACCCGGGGAGAATAAACTATCTCCGCCACAATTATCCTCTCAAACTGAAACCGTGAACCCAATATCCCCATCCAAAACTTTGAATAAATAAACAGAGGATAATCTACTTCACTAACACAGGAGCATAATTCAAAACACTTTAATTCATTGCCCAATACATCTCCCACACGCATTAGAAATAGCTTCTGGCTTTATCTGCTTCTTGGATGGCTAGTTGAAGGCAGCTCAACTGGATCTCTTCATAGACCACGATTATCTTGTAAAAAAGAATGATGAGCAATAGCAGAAGTAAAAAACTGGTGCAGGACATCTCAATAAAGTCAAAAAAGGAACTTGGAACAATTAATTTGATAACTGGAGCGCTGGATGAGACGTCGGACAATATCTCAATCTCTTTCATGATTTCTTGCGTGATTTGCTGATTTCGATTTTGATTATTCGCAAATTTTGGGAAATCACTATTTTGGGAGATTAAATGCGATAAATGAGTACAACGGGAAAACTATCGTGATCATACCAACAGTCTCCCGAAATCCCGATAACCAATTTAGTTTAGTGACAATAGGAGCACCAGACGGGAAGCTTTCCTAGTGAGCGGCGGAGCGTTATCGGTTCCTAAAATAAATACATAGGCGGTTTTGCACATGTAGTACCTTGCTCCCATCTTATCTATTAAGTTTTAACTATTAACAAAGTCCATACTGATGTTCTTATCATCTGTGGTAATGTCATAATGAGTTCTTGCACATTGTTTTATGGATGAGAACCGTTGCTTCAAAACAGAAATATCAAAACACAAAGGGCGAGTTCTTATTGCCACGAGAGACCTTCATATAGGAGAAGTTATCTTAATTGAGCCACCTTTAGTATATTCTTCCTGGGAAGAAACAGTTTGCGTAACATGCTATCAAGACCACAGCTCCTTACAAGAACACCAACTGTGTGTAAACAATGACACCCGAATTCCAACATACTTCCGTAAAAATTTAGATTCTCTTGCTATAAAACTTGTTTCAGAGGACATAGTTGACGATTTAGATAAATCTAGAAATCTTCTTCTCCTTCTGTCCTTATACTGGACTCACCTCACAGTCGCGCAAACACCTCAATCCAGTGCTGTGTTCAATCTAGTTCAAACCCTTGAAGATTACGCACTAGAAAACATTAAACCCTGCAAAGCTTCCTTTAGAAAAATAGAGCCTTTTATCATGGGAAACCCATTTGAAAAATATTTTATCTCTTCAGACCGGGATGTGGCTTTAGCTGTAAAGTTACTTTCTCTACTAAACACTCATTCTCACACTATTGAATCTTTAGGAGGTTCCGGATTTTTTCTTACTGGATGTATTTTTGAACACTCTTGCAAACCTAATTGCAATTATGTAACTAACATATTTCCTAGAGTTGAGATGGTAGTTTGTGTGATTGAAGAAATAAAGAAAGGAGAAAACCTTAGTTTGGATTATATAGAATCTTTTTATAAACCAAAAGAACTGAGAAAAAGTTTGTTAAGAGAGGGATACGCATTCGAGTGCAATTGTGTACTCTGCAACGGAATCGAGTATGAAAGGACTTTTATCTGTTCCAAATGTAGGCAAAGGAGTTATTTAGTACCCAATAAAATATACGCTTTGCTTTGTATTCAATGTGGAAACCAAGATGAATTTCTTGAAAAAGAAGATAATATATATTGTTCAAAGGAAGAAGAAATAATAGAGCATAATAGTATACTGGAAGAAATAACTTATGACCTCCCACCTCTCTCTGAAATGAAATCCTTACTAAAAGGGCTTCTCTATGAAGAACACTATTTATATTTTCAATATCTTGAAATTTTTATTCATAAAAATATTGAAGATATTGATTTATTAACGGATATGGAAAAAGAAGAGGTATATTCAGAATATTGTTATATGATAAAGTTAATGCACTCTCTTGCAGGAAAACAAAAAAGAAGCCTTGTTCATATTATGGTTAATTTTTACGATGAACTTGCGCAGTTGGCTATTAAGATTGGAAAAGTTCCTGAAGGACAGCAGTGGTTTAAGAGAGCGTATGAACTTAGTAAACATACATCAGGTGACGAAACAGTTTGCAATCACACGAAAAGTTTAAAACTATTAGTTGATATGAACATAGAAACTATTGAAGACCTTCTAAAGTATTATAATGCGAGTTAAACCTTGTCTATTTGTCTTTCTCTGCATTTGTTTCTTTTAATAATTGGTTGAATGTTTTCGTAAAGTTGTATAAAACGTATACAAAAAGTACTCCACCAAGAGAAACAAGTGGAAGAAATGCTGGATGGTCTGGAAAAGCATCTGTGAACTTCATCTTTCCTTCTAAGATATCAGGTAAGTTTTTCGCAGAAGCACCAAGAAAAGCCCATCCAGCTGCAAATGGGACTCCTGCACAAAAAGATGCGCCAATTATCTTTAAGGTAGGAACGTCCATAACAGCCATACCATAGTTCTTAAGTAGCATAGGTAAGTAAGTAACCCTAATCAAAAGAATAACTTTAAATCCTTCTTTATTTATTGCTTTCTTGAGTGTAATTAGAATAGGATATTTATCAAATAGATATCTTGAGAGGAAGCTCTTAAAAAAGAGTTTGGCAAGGATTATAGACAGCAAACTTCCAAGTACTTTTCCAGCTACAGAGACTGCCCATCCTGTCTTGAAACCAAAGAGAAATCCAGGGACTATTTCTAGAATGGAGCAGGGAAGAAGCAAAACAACCCAGATTGCTAGGAAGAGGACGTAGTAGTATGGCCCATTCTCACCTTGTGCTTCGACATATTCAATGAGACTTTCAGTAGCAGCTCTAAGGCTAAATTCAGATGTTTCTGAAGTAGTTTGAATTGATTTGACAGCTGTGACTGAGAGAAGCAGGGGTATTAAATATACTATCACATTTAGTTTTTTCATTTTGGATTTTAGTGAAGTGATAGCTGATACCTTTCGATAAACTGAATATTGGGAATCGGTTATTTTGATAGGTGATAGGTAATACATAATGACGTGGCAAATGATACTTTTCCTTTAGCAAGGTAGAATTTGAAGTTTAACATATATGAGAAAATATTCTCCTGAAAATATATTTAAATACAAATAAGTTTTATTCAGTTTCAAGTAAATATTTCAGGAAAAGAAAAATGGGCTAACATTAATATAAACTCTTCAAAATTATCCTATTGGAAGCTCAAAGCAAAGAACAACGGCGCCCACTGGAAACCACATATTTGTTCCGATACGCAGCCCTGATGAGATATTTAAAGGCATCTTGCAATCCCTCTCCAGTTATTGAAGAGCATAACACAAAGTCCGAACCACCCATATGCGTTGTTACATCCTTCGCTCTCTTCTTTACATACTCCCTTTCATCCTTGTCCTTCAACAAATCAGCTTTCGTTCCAACAACAACAAAGGATGACGCCTTTTCTACACCTTTAATATCCCTCATTTTTCCATCTTTTAGGATTTCTGGTAACCACACATTCTGCACATTATTCAACGACTTTTCTTGATCTGACCCAAAACAGACCATGAAACCTATGATAAATATGAGATTTAAGAGTACCATCAGTTCCTGGATAACTTAGCTTTCTTACTTCTTTGAACCCTTCTTGACCTTAAAGATAAGATAATTTAATATAATACCAGCTGTATCCCATAATTCTAGTTCCAAAGACTGGTTCTTCTTAAACCCAACTGTGATGACAAAAGTATCCAAAACTATGTTTTACTCAAGTAATAGCTAATACCTGTTGGCTCGTAAGTTTCCAAATACTCTCTATACTTTATTGGATCTGCAAACGAAAGGATTAAACACGTCTAAAAACCTAAATCCTTCCAAAAACAACTTACTTTTCCAACCGCCCCGTCACCTATAAAATAATTCACCCTGCTTAAACTAGAAAGATATTCAAAATGATACTTATTGTTAGCATTCAATAGTTGAAAGGGCAGAAACGAAGAAAATATACCTACAACTACAAGCTTGAGTTTTTTAGAATCTGACATTGTCTTCGAATGGTTTGTTTCGTTTTATCAAGATATTGATTTAATTCGGTTGGGACTCGATTGTGTTCCAAAAAGCGGTCAGCAACAATATTAATGTATGTCGACTCTATTATTTTGGCATATGGTACAATTATTTAAGGTTAGGTATCAATATAATGTTAATGTAACGTTAAAGACTTTATCCGAGTTCAAATTTGGTTTAAAGGAAAGACTATTCATAATAAACAATGTAATTTTGAGCACCATTATTATAAATCGAAGGTGTTGAAAACTTTAAAATACTTTGATCAGGTCCTGAAGATATTTTTTACCTAATCCTAGTCTCCTAAGTATATTCGCCGAAGTGATTTCAACTAATACATCGAATTCTTAGGGGTTCCCATATTCTCGCGGCAATTGGGGGCATGCAATTAAAACCAATCTTTTTCGTAATAAAGATGGGAATGGATAAGTTCTAAACTTGAGTATGAACCCACCAGAAAGTTTAACTTGAAAACACTAGTCAGTTCCCCGTGATTAAGAAACACGTTTGATAAAACTTAGCTCAAGGCACTGATAAAGCTCGTTTGAAAATAGAAAAACTAGAGACACAAGGTAGAATGGAGAAGTCGTGGTATGTTCAATAGCTAAATTATCTTTTAGATTCATTTTTCATTTGGGAATGTATCTGTTTTAAGAGTCGACATATGTTTGAAAAAAGTTTTATTTCGACGTCATGGGTTATTGCTTGTAACTAGCTTAGATCACAACAATAATTTTGTCTACACTACAATCAGAGCGAAGCCAATCAACATTGCATCTTTGAACAGAGTCAGCAACAGTTACTTAATTCAAACTGTTTAACCCATCTGCTATAGATCTAAGCACTTGGTGTTTGTTTCCATTGACACAGTTTTCATATTTTTATTTTGTAAAGAATGCTAGTAGAGAGAGAGTACAAAACTGTATACATGTCCTAAGTATAGACCATATCCACGAATATTAATGAGAAATCTGCTCAACTTAAATTTTCTGTCGTGAATACTTGTACAGGATGGAAAGGAAATTCGTTGCAATTGGGGTAACGTTATATAATATGCAATACCGATGCTCCGACTTAATCCCCCTCATAAACTATGGTAAACTGTCGTGGGGGGTCTATTGGAGTACCAGTATTCATAACACATTAGTCATTTCTGTACATTATACCCATGTGGATAAAAAGACTAACTTAAATTTTGGGCAAGAAGCAAGAAAAACAGTTATATCTCCTTGCCTCAACGGAATTACTCGACTCCGACCTCCACAGAGGGCCTAGAGTGTGCGAGCCAGCGCGAACAGAGACTACTTGTAGTCTCTGTGAACGTAGGTGGTCTTACTACAACAAAATTTAACCTTTTAGAAGAAAAAACTCAGCAACTGTCAATTTTGATGTTGCAAGAGTTACACGAATCAGGCTACAAGATGTTGATGGAAAGGGTGAAAGTCAGCAGCAGCAAAGGTAAGTGGTTTTTCTCAAAGCCGCCTACTGGAGCTGCAGGCGTAGCGACCTACTTGGCTGAAGAACTTGCTTGCAACGTTTCTACAGTTCAAAGTACTAGCGACAGGATCCTGAAAGTAGTTCTCCAAGGCACCGGCAAGAAAAAGATTAATGTAGTGAACTGCTACGCTCCACACTGTGGACTGGGCAGAGAATCCTACAGAAAGTTCCTGAAAGAGTTGAGTGTGGTAACAAGAAACCTGAACAAGAGAAGGACGTTACTTTTAGGTGGGGATTTCAACGCACAAGTGAGTAGAACGGCGCAGAAGAAGGAGGGTAAGCTGGTGTTCTCAAAAAGAAGCAATGCGAATGGAAAGCTGCTAGAAAATTGGTTAAAGATTAAAGGTACTCAATTGTTAATCACAGGCATGTAACTGGGAAGAAGGGAGCGAAAAAACAGGGAACATTCTGTTCCCGATATGATAATACGAAGATATCGGAAATCGACTTCTTCATCACCAACAAACCAGAAAGAATTTACCTGTTCAAGCCAAGACGAGACACCAGTAGCTGGATCTGGCAGAAAGAGAAGTTTGATCACATTGCTATCATGGTAGAACTGAGAAAATTTCACAGAGGCAAGAAAAGATGGGAAAAACGCCTCAAAAAGATCTCTCTAAACTTCTCTCAAATGAACAACTTGCACAACAACTGAATCATAAGATTATTCTGGAACTCCTAAACTTAAAAGAGGAAGAAAGAGATTGCGAAGCCTTGACGCAGATTGTTCCAAAGTTGGTAGAAGACCTTGTACCTGAGCAGAGCAACAACACGGCAGAACAAAGAACATCCGATCAAACACGAGAACTGCTACGAAGGAAGAACTCACTCTGGGATACATCCACAGTGGGAGAAAGGAAGGAGCTCACCAACGCAGTAAAAAGAAGTGCAAGGAAAGACAAAATAAACTGGTACATTGAAACTGCTAGTAAAATACAGTCCCTGTTTGAGCAAAACCGCACAAGAGAAGCATGCTCACTGCTGAATCTAGTAAAGCCAACAGCCAAAACCTATGCCCGGATCACTAATGATGACAAAGGAAATAAAGTAGATACGTGCCAGAGGTTGAAAATACTCAGTGACTATATAACCAGTCAACAACACCCGCCAATACCAAAAATACACTTGACTCAAGATGAAAGGATGCATTACTGTAGACCAATATATGAACCGGCTCCAGAAGAACACATAAACTCAAATCCCCGCTAATGGATGAAGTCATGGTATGCATAAGACAACTAAAGAATAACCGTGCCACAGGCGTTGATTGCATCAACAACGAAGTGTTGAAAGCATCACCAGCAGTTCAGAAAATTCTACTAAGAGAAATCCAAGAGCTCTTCAGGAAAACATCATTAAGCCAGAGAATGAAGAAACAGTTCTGCCACGGGAAAATCATTCATATCTACAAGCAAAAAGGAGAAAAAAATTCACCTGGATCATACAAGCCCATAGCACTCTTGAACACAGCTTTCAAATTGACAACGAGGATAATCCACAATTGACTTCAACCAATTATTAATAAACTACCTTCTTATCAAGCAGGTTTTAGATCAGGTCACTCCACAATAAACAAGATTGAGATCCTAAACAATATTGTGAAGAAAAAACTGCTGCAGAACACAAAACTGAAACTTCTCTTCATTGACTTTCAAAAGGCTTTTGACTCGGTCAACCATGACTTCATAGAATCATATTTGAAGAAGCATGGAGTGCCTAGCAAACTAAGGAAACTCATCCGGGTATTATATAAGAACGCTACAGTCAAAGTCTCAGATGGGAAACATCTGTCCAAAACGGTGCACTTGAGAAGAGAAGTACTCCAAGGAGATTCACTTTCTCCAGCTATATTCATACTGGTGCTCAATTCTACAATAAAAAGGATAAATACAAATACCTTGGCAAACGTAGAAGTAGAAGGAAAAATCTTTAACTATCTAGCTTTTGCGTATGACTTGGTTGCACTTTGTGAAAACAACAACCGAATAAGTTCCTTCATTGAGCAACTTTACAAACTGGAATCTCTCTCTGACCTAAGAATAAACTTAAGTAAAACAAAAATACTATTAACAGATGAAGGATATTCTTTGACAGGACAGATACCGGATAAAACCATAAATAAACTTCTCACCAACTTTTTCTGCGAAAAGTGCCAAACATACTTCCATCGAGAGAAGTCACTAAAGGCACACCTTAGAAACCGTTTCTGCGATGGAACTTTAAATTGAAGAAGAGCAGGAACATTAGCTGTCAAAGACACTAAATATATAGTCCAGAAGATGCTGCAACCAGTAGCTGAACCAATATCAGTACTACGAGAAGAAGTCGGTCAGTAAAAGAAATGAAGTATTTAGGCGCAGTCTTTAACTCCACGGGAATAGCGCAGGAACATGTGCTGTCCAACCTGGACAAGTGCGAAGCAAGACTTACTAAATACAGGGACATACTCTCCTGCAACATCCTGACCAGAAAAGTTAAGAGGCAATTTGCACGCAACATGGTCTTAGCTCCTGGAATATATAACCTCGGCAACTGACCCCTAAACACTGATATAAAAAAGAAACTAAACTTTTTGACAAGGAAAATAAACTCCATCTTGAACAATGTGCCAATCCAAGAATACAGGTTTTGCGAAGGTGACTTGGACATCCAGAAGATACTACTTGAACAGAGAAGAAAATATGTAGACGCAAGTGATGCAACAGCTGACAGACAAGTTCATATCCTCCGAGAAACTGGAATCAACAACCATCTAGAACCGAAAGATCCAAAGTATATAACTCCCACTGAAGCCTGTAGAAAACTTGGTCTAGAAGAAGAAGAAGATATCGATCCTGTGCCGCCCATCCAGGATCCACCAAGCCACGGACCACCCCAACCAATACGTCTTAGAAGAACTTATAACGTACCGGGCACAGGATCCAGAACACCAAGCAGAGAAACCTATCTGGAACAAGCAGCGAGATACCGTGGAACTGCACCAGTTAGAATAAACCCGTTGACCTATATAAATAAACTTCTTGGACTCACTGGAACATCCTGAACCTGGAACCCGAACATTTAGCAACTGCATCTAAAAAATATTACATCCCCAGCCGATAAATAGAACACAACCCCTTTCTCCCCCAAGATACAGCCTGAATGGACCTCCCAACCTCCCTAACTCCATCCCAACCCAAAACAGCCAAACACCGAAATAACCAGAATTCACCTCCTGACCAAGAAACCAGCCAAAACCCCCTCGATACACCTCCCTGGCACCCCTAATAGTTATGGAAAGTAAGAATACACCGTTCACGACCTTGAAGCAACCTCGTCTAAAACCCCGGTGCACCAGCAGCCCCCAGAAACCTCAGCTCACTACCTTCCAATTGATATCAGCAAAAACCGTTCGGAAACTTGCTCAATAGCCCTTCATACACCTCAATAAGCCTCCCGGACACAATATCTGGACATTCTGCCGTCTGCTTCAGGCTCACGCGGTCAGATGAGTGTCAATTCCAATCTTTTTCAATTTGGATTATTTTAGATTGAAATTTTGGGAAATTAGAAATTTTGGGAAATCATGGATAATCTAGAGTAAAGCAACCTTGGGCGAATGAAATCGGGCATTCTGGAGCGCCATCTACTAAGAACCAGAGAATAAGAACACAATATTGATAGTAATAAAAGGCTAAATGAGTAGTAAGCACCGGGCTCGTAGAAGGCTAGGCCAACAGGCCCATTTAACCCTTAAGAACTATACTATATAAAGATTGACCTGCTTATCAATATACATAATAACAAAACTGATGAATAAGGCGTTAAGTAGTATTTTCAATTAACCTACTGCAGAAGTGGTTTAATTCTAATGCTTTGGCATAGACACGAAAGCTTGGTTGAGAACATTTTTCTTGAAGAATAATCCTTAGCTCTCTAAAAAAAGCAAGCGTCTAATGAGTTCCTGATAGATGCCTTGAGTTCATTTATTAGAGATATCCATTCACTCCAGCAAAACTTCATCTTCAGCTACTAAGTCATAGGGATTGGTTATAGCTCTCTAATCCTTGATTTTATGAACTTCATTGTAATAGTTATATCATCGCCATCTACTTCATGCAACCCGTAAGGTCCTAATATTTAGTGGCGTGTTAACTATATTGAAAATTAATTCGATAATTTTGTTGCTAATTCTCCGTGGAGCGACCTACATATCATGGAAAAAGAATAGAAAATGAATACTGGGGATCCTACAGCTGAATAAAAGTGGAAAATAGTTTGGCGAGCTATACAAATTAAATTAAAATATTTAGTTTTAAACGTTTTCCGGGGTGCCAAACATTTATTATAGATCTAAAGCTGCTCCACTGGTACAAAGGAAGTACATAATACGCTATAAATATAAACGTATGACCAACTTAGTACACATTGAAACAATATTCCTTACCCTGATGCATAATTATATAACCGTGCAAAAAAAGAATTAAGCGTTCTAAAACTCAAATCCAATGGATTTGAATTTTGAGAGTTTGAAGGACCTTCTAAACTCACTCAGGACTCATTAAAATTGCGAAAGTCTCTTACCCATTGGGGTTTTCGAGACTCACTCTAATTTGCTTAGACACTTCAAAATGCATTAAGAGGATGACTGAGCCCTCAATGAGTCCTCACTCGGCATCAATATGTACACATGTATTGGATAGACATACATACCACAAGTAGCATTTTTTCTTAAGCTATAGCTAATGCTAGCTTTTGGCCAAATATTTAAAGTTGCGTAGAATAGGATATGGAATATACACTCCTGTCGAAAAGGAATATATAATTAAATCCTTTTGTTTCACACCGCAAGAATTGATTCGCCTAAAAGTACTTCATGATTTTCCATGCGTACTTAAGGGAAGCAGCATATCCGGTAGTAACGGATCTTAATTTCTCTCTCGACTAGGATGGGTTGATTGTACTAATCTTTTTTTCTTATTCATAACAGAAAGTATTGTTCACACAAAAATATCGTGGAAGAGTTCTTTAGAGTATAATACTCTTTTTTGTTTTTCTTACTTTTAGGGATAGAAATGTTACTAATATGGTACCCTTTGTTTAATCCATCTTGAATCTTCGGAATACTATTAAGAATGAAAAGAAGTTACTCTTCTCACTTACTTAATAGTTGGTTTAGCCTCTTGTGCTGATGTAAAACTATTTTTTTTGTTTTCTTAAAATATCTGGAAAATGATTAATTTCTATAGTGAATGGTTCTGTCAGAGACCTGCAAAAATGAAATAGTCTAGATTGAGAATCTAAACTCAAAGTTAGGTTGTGACAACAAGATATGGAAAAACTAGCGATTTGAGACCAATGTAGCATTTCAATCGCCGAAGTTATTGGAGGTGGAAAGAGTTAAAAAAATAAAAAGACCATGCTATTTCTCATGAACTATATAGTCTCAGTGCAATTTATTGAGACGAATTGAGATACAATTTCCCTTAACAAATTCTCTGGTTCATAGTTAAAAGGAACCATTTAAGCTTATATAGTCAGACTTTACCTTGTAATTTAACCCAGGAACAGAAGCAGAACGGACTGATGGCTCATTAATGCCTTTAAGAGGTGATCAGAGATTTACCTTATTTGCTTGACTGAAATTGAGATATTTTAGGGGTCTTACCGGGTCTGCTGGTAAAACTTCTTGCCATAAATATAATTTTAGTCCCTAACCATATATATATGCACTAAACTCAATTTTGTTTGGTTCAATTAACGAGATCCGGGAACTACTTGCGTGCGTGCTTTATCAATGGAGAATATTTACTGGATTTTTTAAGTACATTCCAGATATATTTGGAGAAAACAAAGATAACAAAACTATGCAACGGTATTGAACTAATTTTCACTCACATCATCGCGTTCTTCTGAATACCTTGGTTTTTGATTTCTAAAAATTGTGACTACTATCTTGAAGCCCGGGAAACTTTTGGGAAGTATAGTAAGTTTTGGGTGATTCCCATTCTGCGAACATCGGTTACCTTTACACTATTCACAAAAGACTGTTTAATTGGCTCATATATTGTATTCACGCACATGGGTATGTGCTTCTTTGCCATTATTTGCGGCTTTATGTGCCCTAATGTATCGTCCACTGTATATTTTGGCCTTTTTAGAGCACTTGGATTTGCGGGCAAATTCTATATTAGGGTGTTATCGTAATTATTCTTGCCTGATTTAATTTTATCTGCTTCTTACGTTACTGGTAACTTGAAATCATTCTAGATAATAGATTTGCAAAGATATTCCTTTTATTTTTTTCTCTAGCTAAATTAATTCCAGCACCATATCGCTCTAATCGTTGTCATCTTCAATTCATACATGAGTTATTCCCCTAATATTCTTACTAGTCCTAAAGTCTTAACTGAATTATTGAGTTAGATATTCTGTTTTCATTTAAGTTATCAGAAAATCCTTATTCAATTTACTACATAATTGGGCTGTGCTTTTTTCTTCAAAATTTTTATTTTGGGGATTAATGAAAGCATATAACTTCTTTAGCATACTATTTCCTGTGGTATCACTTGTCAGGTCTAGTAACTGTGTAACATTGGTCTAGTGCCATGTTATTTCAATTTATGACACAAGAGAGCATTGCTACGTGAAAGTTAACAATGGTTTATGTTATTGCGATATTTACTGAATTTTAAGATTCATCGGTTTAACCATTTAAACAATCGAGACCCTTTGTATCAATCGTTTAAAAGCAGTTTTAGAAGAAAGTAGATTACATTATTTTTTAGAAAACAGTAAGGGCCAATAACACAACAAATTTTTGGTTTTAGAGATTTAGACTGTTATATTTTACTTGAGATAAAGTGCTTTTAAGAAATCACAGCCAAAATAAAATAAGTTTGGGTGAAACTGTTTCTCATGGGTGCTACAACGAAAATAGATTTCTCGTCAAATGACTATGGATTTTTTCATAGAAATATAAGATAGTTACAGGTCTTTTCCTAGCAACAGAGTTCCTAGAGAAGGGACGACAGAGACTGAGAGATTATTTCTCAAAGAAGAATATTTCAGTAGAAGGATAGGACATTTATAGGAAATGAAAAGAACCTGTGCAAAGTAAATGCTGATCAAATCCTTCGCGAATGAGCCTGCAGATATATTATGACTCAATAATGGGTATTTGGGTGAATATTATTAGCCAGACCATCAAAAGGTAGATTCAGAGCTAGAAGAAACCATACTGTTGTTAGAATTTTAATAATTGATATTACCTCCAATAAATCTGGAGATGGAGTGAAGAACTCTATAGCAAGACCTGAAGGAGATGTGGATATGCGAGCTGTTAACGACAGTATTAACTTTGACATCCTTTGTACCCTTTTTAACGGTGATAAATAGTAGATAACGTTCTTCTGGATGAATTTACAAAGGCTAGTAATACGTTCAACCTAGATCCCTCTTATGAAGTTTCTGTCATACTATACAAGAGTCTTTGGAAGAATGTAATTAAAATTCATTCGCTCTTTGATAAAATCTGTAAAACTAACCTAAACCAGGACTTAAAATATATAACCCAGGAACTTTCCCATTCCTTTTCTTCATTTAATAGGGGCATTTTTTGACCAAGAAACTGGTTTTTATTGATCTAGCGTGTGTGAGAATGCCCTAGAATTGGTAAAACTTAAAATATGAATATTAAGCTCATATGTATTTATTTAGTCAGCGATTATACAATAAGTTTACTCATATAAGAGACATTAATTTCAACTACATATAAACATACTCCTCCTTTATTGTTGGGAAGATATTTAATCCGAATGTTCAACTTAAACTCGTATTCCAGAAGGAAAATAACTGCTCTCGTTGTTTTAATTACCTAGTACTAATAAGAATATCGATTGATAGTAAGAAAGAGGATAATGAATTCATTTAGTTCAATATTCATGTCTTCTGCTATAAAGAATTGAACTAAATCATTTCTATGAATTCTTGAAGCGATTCATAATTGTGTGTCTATATTAAACCTTGCATAAAGTTGACTAAATATAGAACAGAACATAGAGAATAACTCTATTAGTCATATATCCTTGTTGAGCTTTGGTTATATACCCTAATTTCCATAAAATTAGTTTAACAATATTCAAGAATGCCTTTTTTCTATGCCGCTTAGTATAAATTTTACCATGAAAAATGTGCGAATAAGATTTTTTTACTCTGGAGTCAAATATTCCTAAATCTCATTGACCGAATTTTTAATTGTCCAAAAAAAATTTGAAAAAATCAAACCAACAAAATCAACATGAAAAATTTGAAATCCTCAAAGTTGCATGATAAAACATAAGGCAGAACAAAGCTAATTTCACAAAAACACAATAATTTACAAGATTTAGTAAGAATTCACGAGAATTAACAAGATTTTAAATGATTTAAGAAGATTTAAACCTTTTACAAGATTCAATAATATTGAACAAAATTGAGTGCAAGAAGTGAGTCAATAAAAACAAAAGGTTAATATTGAATAAGGTTTAGTGCTGCTCAGAGGTTTGAAAATGCAGGATTTATTCAAGGAAAAAGTTAAGGTTCAGTATTATTCAAAACAAACGGGATGGGGATTAAACATTTACATTTCAAAAAATCAGGTTCAGAATTTATTTTTCAAGAAAACAAGTTCAAGAAACTATATTTCAAGAAAAAATGTTCAAGACTTGTATTTCAAGAAACAAGGTTTAGGATTTACAGTTCAAGAAAAAGTTCAAGAATTTATATTCCAAAAAAAATGGAGGGGATTTGGGTTCAAGGATTTATGTTCAAGGTTCCAGATTTATATTTAAAAAGAAAAGTCCAAGAATTAAAACCATACTCATCCGTCAAAAAGTTATTTGTGATAAGTACAGAGGTGAAGCTACGTTTTCTCTATTTCCCTTCCTTCTTTTCACCCTCTTCCTTGGTGACTAAAACCTAATCCTACTTTCTTCAGAAACCTCATCCATATCCCCAAAGTCTACATCTGGGTTCTCCCTTAATGCAGCGGTCATCTTCAAGACTGCTGCATAGTTTCTTCCAGCATACGTTACTACTTTTCGTCTCTTCACAGAGTGCTTTGCATGTAGTGAGAAGCTTGGAATATTTGGCTTCCGAATTTCTTGGGACGTAAGCTACATTCATAGGTGTAACTTTACCTTGAACTCAATACGCCCACGTGGGCCATCGACTTCTCGTCCCATCTCCCTTAATGCTTGCTTGAACAGAAGATGCTCCTGGTACCTCCACCTTGCTGGAAGATGATCTATGTCCATGTATTTAATCCTTTTACGATCACAATACCGGGCATAGTGACGACAAGTAAAGCAATGGTTATTCCAGGTTTCAGAAGTACATGATTGAAGTTTTACCCCTTCCCTTTCAACAACCTCCAACACATGTTTCATCTTTACTCTCATGTTTGAATCACTGAAAATGAACTTTCTTGAACTCAACTCTTCAGCAATCCAGCACACTCCCATCAACTTTAACTTTTTTGTGAACATTTCATCAGCTTCCTTTGAAAAATCTTTATCCTCCCGAATCAAATCCTTAATCTTTTTCAAAGTTTTCTCCATGTACTTATCCACATTATTCTCGTGGTAAGTCACAACCTCATCAAGGGTCCAGGTTTTAAGAGTACTTTTTAAAGAACCATTCCCTTTGATGGCTGAGTGAAATGATTCAACCCTCTGAGTAGTGCTATGAGAAAACATTGGAAGTTTTCTCTTCATTTCCCAATACACTTTGTTTTTTTTCCTCAATTTTTTTTAGGACAACTTGCTGTGGTTCTTCAGGATATTCAACCAACATGTTTTTAATAAGCTGATCAAGTCTTTTTCTTCTGAAAAGATTCCAGTGAGAACATCGCCCAAGCTGCTTGTAAATTTTA
The DNA here is from genome assembly GCA_015227615.1 of Labyrinthula sp. Ha. NCBI lineage: Eukaryota > Bigyra > Labyrinthulida > Labyrinthulaceae > Labyrinthula > Labyrinthula sp. Ha. The sequence goes on along the minus strand of JAALGZ010000048.1, from coordinate 237,708 downwards.
TTTTTTTCATCCCTTTTAGGCCAGATGCTGCTGAGTTCAAGGTCGCAAAGAAGTGTTTCCTGCAAAGAACATGAGACGCCCCCAGTTCCTCAACAGCTGCTTCCAGTGCTTTACTCCCATCGGTCATGATGACTATCGCATGCAGAAGACCCAGAAGTTTCAGCCCTCTAACGATATCTTTACTGGACTCGCTTTCCATCATTGAGCACCCGAAATTTATTGTTTTACGGAAGCAATCGATCCAGCAAGGGAACATTGCCACCAAACGATATCTGCTCATTCCATGGGTAGTATCCACTTGGATACTATCCCCGTATATTTTTTTTAATTTATTTTGTAGGTCTTCTTGAAAGCTGACTCCATTTAGAATAGCTTTGCCTTCCTTGGGATAATCCCAAGTCAGATCAAATCTTCCTCCACGTTCTAAGCATCTTTTCCCACACGTAATTAACTTTTTAATATTATTTTCTTCGCTAGCGTCAACGCCTTCTTTAGCCTTTTTCATAATTCGTTTTACTAGTACTTTGTCAAACAATGTGCCTGGAAAATTGCGATGTAGAGCGACATCTGCCGCTGCAATTCCACTGTCGGCAACTCCTAGGTGTTTAATCATTTTTAATTCTTCAGTTGTAAGCTGTTGTACGTATTTTTTTATCTTTCCTAGTGCTTTTACCTCATGATTGCAGTGATTTTCGTTAATTACGACGAAAATGTACTTAGAAGTTTCAAGATTAAGCTTAATGTTAACTTCAAACGAGCAATTTTTGTCTGAACTACATTTAATTTTGCATCTTCTAAGTCGTTTACAGTTCCAACCCCACTTAGCAAAGCTGATTACCTCGTCAAAGTAGTGAGAAGCGCGAATTTTCCACATAAATCGACCACTGGCAAGTCTACTGATCACTTCCAGCATTTCTTCTGAAGTAGAATAGGTTGCTGAAGTCCATTTTCTAAGTATATCTTTTTGACTTTGTTCTTCAGGGTCTAGAACCTCTGGTTGGAGGCTTGTCCCTTTGGTTTCGTCTTTTTGCATAGTTTTTGTTCGTAATTTTGTTTTCAAATTTGCCCAAAATATTTTTGTCTGCCCTCTTTAAATTTTCTCTATGGGAAATTGCCATTCTGTGCATACTTTATTCAGACGTATGATAAAAAAAAATTGGAAAATCTATCTGACCAATGACATCGCGAGGAGTATCCGACTCCGGAGTGAAAGAACCGGAGCCCAAATAAAAATATACTGCTAATAAGCTCTACACTTCTACTAAATTCAAAGTTTTCGATATTTTCCATATAGAAACACATCATTTAAGCATAAGCTCAAGTAAATTTTCATGGATTCGCCCATCTCTAGCCTAAACTACCTAATTTGATTTTAAGTACTTTCCACAAATTAATATAATTCTCATCAATAATGATACAGCATACTTTAAATCAACAACTAACTCTTCTTTAATATTACCCTACAATACTATTAAACTAATTCCATCCATACAAGAATCCTTCCTGGGTCTTTCTCTGTTGCTTGAGTACCAGACCTTCTCCTTTTCACATTCATAAAGTTAAGATTGTGTAATTTCTTATTATGCGACAAGTCTTATAGCAGCAAAGGAAATATTTTATCAGCACACCTAATTGTATGCAGAAATAAACTTGGTCTTCTATCATGGTTTGATAACTGAGTGCCCAATGCTAAATATATGGTTAAACCGATTCTTATTAAGTTGCAATGAAGTATTAGTTCTACGAAAAAAGGAAGGGCCATCCACAAACTGAGCTTGCTGTAATACCTAGTGAAATAAAGGCACCATAAAAAAAAGAGCAGGCCCCTATACTTGCTATAGAAAATGAGAAACTTATATTAAGTGTATTCCATGCTAAGGAATCTTTGAGCAATAGAAACCTTATTTAACTATAAGACCTATCGCCTCTTCTAGAAACAGACCTCGACAATCATATGTGGAAGTATTTAGCTCAGCAGGATTATTGGGTGTGAAGCTTGTTTTTTTAACTATGGTAATTAAGTTAGCAAAAAATATTGTACTCTGTACAAATCAAACTTTTAGAAAGGGCAATAAACCAAGTAAATTTATATCGATAAAGAGAAAATGACACATATTGCATTTAAGACTTTAACGTCAGGTATTATGCTTTCAGCACGTAGTATAATTAGAGGGAATTATTACACCAGCCAGATAAAGATTTCCTTATTTGTAGCCTATGAATTGTTATATTTTCTTTAAACATAGCTGACCTTCTATAAGATACTTTATTTGCATCCAAAGATCATAATATTTATGTAGAGGCATTTTGGAAGAACAACCAGATTTATTCCTTGCATTCATCTACGGTTTGTTATCATTGAGTTTAATTATAAATTTATCTTTATTTATCAAAACAAAGACCTATAACCCAAAGAATTGAGTTGGTTGAGATATCACCTCTAATGCTTTATCTTTCTAAATCCTACAAACCTAAAAAATAACTACTGCTCTAATTTTCTTCAAAAGTTATGCTTAAAACGAATGGAGAATAGCACTAAGTTGACGAAAGAAAATCTTAATTGGCTGCTTGAACTTTATGTCAGTTCGACAGGATTGTCGAAGGGTAAAAACATTGCATATCTTACGCTGTCATCCAGTATGTGAACTTACACCACTTCGGAATATATGTATCTTAGTTCCTAGAGCTCCCAACTTCTACTTGATCTCAAACATTTTTGCTTCTGAGAGAATTTATAACTAGGGCGCACTCTAGGAAGTTTCTGCATAGCTATCTGAACGTATTGGTTTTGTTTTGGCCTGTTAGTTTTCAGTACAACTACTTTATTCGATAAAATGAACCTTAAATAGTAACAGCAATATATGAAAACACGATCACTTGCTTCTTCATTCTAGTGAAATAATAGTTTTCCTGTATGTGAACGCATTAATTCCTTACTAAAATCTACATAGATACAACCTGTGAATCAGGATGACCCTAGCTTCGTGGACTGGAGAATATTGTTCATGCTCTAAATTTCTTTATTCGTCAATTTGCTCTACTTCTATCGGATTTGAGAAAAAATGATCAAATCATTGCCAAAAAAGCTTATAAAGGGTGTTCTAAATCTGGAGTTACAGCTTGGATTTATCTCGAATATCTATACTTCAATTTTCACTGTTTTCTGGGATTTGCATCCTGCTCTGCCTCAACAAAGCTAGTAGCAAGGAAACAACTAATATTGCAATCAGTACAAATGCTACAACAAGAACCATATAATCATCAAATAGGTTTTCGCTAAGTCTTGCCTCGGGATCGACACCCTCGTTTCCACCTGTGGTGGGTGTCCCTACTCCATTAGGTCCTTCGCCTGGAAGTCCCCCCCAAAACGTGTCACAGGCATCCTTAAAGGTAAATTGAAAACAATAACTACGCAGGTAACTGGGCATGGATCACCAACTATATCAAGAAAACCGTTACAGTATGGCTCTAGCTCGTCACAACTGGCTTGGGTCTCACCATCAAGGCTCACCCCTGTGTTTTTAAGATCTCTACAGGCCAAAGTAGGGAAGCTAGTAGGAAAAGCAGTAGGACCAACATTAGGTGCCTCAGTTACAAACTCAATGTTGTAGGCACAATTTAAATGAGCCACCATTCCGGCGAAAGTCTCAATGTTTGACGGCATAATATTAATAGGATCTGGTTGAAAGCTGGATCCCCTTAGCTCACAAGTGTTTGAATAAATAACATCTAATTCGGAGTAATGCCAGTCGTCAGATCCTCCTGCTGCAATGTAAAGTGCATTAGCAGAGGTTCCAATAGTCCAAGTATCACCCGTTACTTCATAGATAGCTTCTCTTACTTCAATCAAACACTGTTTCATTCTCTGGTAATCTTCCAGCGGAGGAAAATCATACGTCCATCCCCAAGGTGACATAAAGTATTGTCCATACGAGTGTACCTTAAAGTGATAAGATAAAAAATTGTATACGTCATTGAACGCAAAGATTCTTGAGGCAACACTTTCACTGAAAGCTGCAATTGCGGCAGTCTCAGGTTGATCAAATGGCTTTAATCCACAATAAGTCTCGGAACAAGGATTGGTACTTGCACCTTCTCCACAGTGATACTCTTTTGGTCCCCAGTTTCTATTTCCATCTGTTCCAACACAATTAGAACCTAAGAAAATTAAACTAAAAAGTGGCTAAACCTTGATTTGGCATTCTAGTCTTTCTCCACAGAGCGTTGTTTGTGTACGAATATACATATCCATCAGGATTGACACTAGGAGCAATAACGAAGGTAAACTTAGATAGCAAACTATTGCTCTCTTCACTTTCATCTAGCAGTTTTTCAGCCATATATGCACAATACAAGGGTGTTAACCATTCTCTGGCGTGAATGTTGCATATATATAGAACTAATGGCTTATCATAGTCTTTGGCAAACTCTTCGGCGTCTTCTCCAATCCAAATGACCTGTAAATTTCTCCCTTCATAACTTTCCCCTAAGGAATCAACCATTGTCCTGTTCGGGTTCGTTTCTGAAATGGAGTCAATTCTTTCGTGGATGGCAGGCAGCTCCTGATAACTAGAAAAGAAGTCTTGTAACTTCCGAGTGGCACATTCCTTTCCTTTACAGAAAAAGTTATGCTGTTCCATAGAGGAAACCTTTTGTTTTACCCACTCAGCTGTTGTATCTTTAAAGGATATATTAATTTCAGTTAGAGCCTTAAGCACATCCTTATCGTCTAGAGATGATACCAAAATTTCAGAAAGACGTTCAGGACCCTGCAGTTTTCTCGGAACTCCATATTCAACAACAGGTTTAGTAACCTTTTCTCCTATAAAATCAACCTTTAACCCAAGCTCTTGCATTGCACTTTCAAACTCGTTCTTATCCCCATACACACTACTTTCTAAATTAACCGTAATTACTTTACTTCCGCTGTTAAATCTCTCCAGCAAGTTATGTTTTACTTGTTCCTTATTAAAACCGAATGTTTTAAAAGGCAATATAATACCCAAAACAAACATTAAAATGTTTGAGTTCATTCTATTGTTCTTGAATTAATGAATAAATTCAACTACAACCTGTCTCTAAAGTTGTGACTTTTGAATTTTAAACTGTCTTTGGGCTTTCGAATATAGATGGATTAATTATTATGTATGAAGTGTTGCTTATATTAGACTATAACAATGGTGCATCACCATGGTGAAACGAATTTTATTGTGAATTACAAATAACTTAACTTAACTTTAACAGGGAGTTATTTGGGATAAGTATCCTAACCCTCACGCTCGCCTTGGTCTTACTACCTAGTTATAGTACATATTTTAGATAACATTTATTCCGGTAACTTCCATTAAATCTTGCATCTTTTCACACTTCATTCTGTACCGGTATTTTCCATTAATTTCCATTATATCGTGTATGTTTCCTTACTTGATCTGTTACTGGTATCTTCCATTAAGCTTTGCTCCTTTGTGCTGGTTTCTTGCTTGTTCTGTTATTGGTACGTTCTGTTAGGTTCTTGTTCTTGTATTCTGGAATCTTATGGTATCTTTCTTGTACATAATCTTGCCTTGGTCTTATCTTACTGTTATCTTCCGTTAACTCCAGTGACAGGTTCCTAAAAAGTATGTAGTAATGCCTTATTCGAGCTCAATTTGTAAATATGCCCAAAATTTTCAATATCCGGAATAAGTTGAAATCAAATAAAATACAACAACATCGGATAGAAAAAAAGATTGAACCGTTCTCTCACGACCTCCTGATTCGCGATTTCCGGCATGTTAATGATTCTGAAGATGTATTTATGATGATTGATGAGTGATTTGGCTGCATCCTGGAAAGTTTTGATTGATTTCGTGCGCAAGAATGTTCAAGATCAGGTTTTGGATCAGTTTGGAGGAGGATAAGGGGGATTTGTGTATAGCTTATAGGGAGGTCAAGAAGGATAGTTTTTCGGAGGAGGATGTTTATCGTGTCTGCTTTGTGGTGCTTATCGTGGGTATGTTGTCTTTTGGTGGCTCTTGGTTATGATGAAGTTTTTTGCTTTGGACTTATTCTAGTGAAGTCAATGAGGATCTGAATATGAATATGGGGTTGTTTGCTTTCAGGGGGGATCAGCGTTTGCTCCAGCTACTTCTGAATCTTTCTTGCTTCGTTTCCGCTTATTTTTCTTAGGGATTCTGGATACTTTCGTTCACAGCAAGCATCGTTTGAGTATATTCAAGAGGATTTATTATGGCCAGCCTTTGCCTTTTGTATCTGGACATGGTTCTGGCGATGGCTATCGGGGATATTCTGTTTGGAGTTGGAGGGGTATTTGACAGGTTGCTCTCTTCTTGTTGTGATTGTTCAGGTGGCGGTTCAGTAGGAGGTGTTGGGTTCCAGTTAAGCCGATCTTGGACTTCCAGATATGATATTTCCCTGGGCCTCTTGGGTTCTAAGTTGTTGTTGATGTTTGAGAGTCTGAGGGAGGTAAGTTGCTCATCGTGGAGCGTTTTTTCTGTCCTGTTGTATTTATCTTTTAGATCTTGGACAATCTTGCACACATCTAGGTCGCCTTCTTGGATTCTCACCTCCTTTATATGAATGTTTTCAATGGCTGCTTTGATCTTCCTCGAAAGCATATGAAGTTTTTTATTTATTCGTTCATACTCGGGCCAGTTGACAAGACTATTCAAACCAGGCGAGAGTACCAGAGCTCGTACAAGATTTCGTTTTGTTGCGTTCCAGATTTCAGGAGATTGAATAAAGTCCCGATATTTGTTCAGTCTTATTTCGCAGAGTTCCAGTTTTTGTAAGATACTATTTACTAAGATACCAGCTGAATTAAATTCCATCCCCAAGTATTTATATGACTTCACTGGCTCTATACACTCGCCATTTACTGTTACTGGATCGGCTGAAGGTTGCAACTTTTGTTCCAGAATTTCTTTAGTATGGAGAACAGCTAACGTACCTTTACGACTGCGATTACGCGTGCCGTCGCAGAACCTACTTCTACAATGGGCATCATAACTTTTCTTGGCTTCAAAATATCTGTCACAGGTTTCGCAGTAGAATTTGGATAAAATGAGGTTGATGTCTTCGTCAGGTATATCTTCATTTATTTCATAGCCTTCATCTGTCAGGAAGATTTTGGTTTTTGATATATTTATTCTCAATCCAGACACAGGTTCCAGAGTTTGAAGTTGATTCACGAAGTTTGAGATTTGTTCATCAGAGTCGCATATTGTGACTATATCGTCTGCAAACGCTAAGTAATTGAACTTCATTCCCGCTACTGTCAAGTTGGTCAAGGTACTATGGTTTATTCTTTTCATTACTGAATTTAAAACTACTACGAAGATAGCTGGAGATAATGAATCCCCTTGTAGAACCCCACGTCTTAAGTTTACACTTCCTGAATGCTTGTTTCCTTCTGCTGCTCTTACCTCTGTTGCTTCATATAGATTTTTTATTATCTTTCTCAGTTTCTTTGGCACATGATGTTCTTTCAAGGATATTTGGATGAATCTATGGTCAACCGAGTCGAAAGCTTTCTGGAAATCTACAAAGAGTAACTTCAGCTTCTGATTTTTTCTAAGACAATGCTTGACTATGCTATTGAGAACTTCAATTTTATTCATTGTACTGAAGTTGGATCTAAAACCTGCCTGGTATGATGGCAGTTTCTCTAGGATGTGTGTCAATCTATTATTAATGATCTTTGTAAGAAGCTTGAATGTTGTATTTAACAGCGCAATGGGACGATAACTACTAGGTTCATTTTTACTTCCTTTTTGTTTGTAGATGTGGATTATTTTGCTACTGCATAATATTTTCAGATCCTTGTTTGGGATGGAGTCATTTCTAAAGATGTTTTGGATCTTCCTGGTGATGAGTTTTTGGACTTTTACTCAAGTTTTTAGGAGTTCGTTTGGAATGTTGTCTAGTCCTGGTGCACGGTTGTTCTTGAGCTGTTTGATGGTTGTTAGCAATTCATCCGAAGTTGGCGGATGAACATCGATACTTTTCTGAAGAGCCGGTTCAAATATCGGTCTGTGGTAATGTTCTATCCGACTTTTTGAAAGCTGTATTTTTGGAGTAGGAGGTATTTGTTGTTTTTCCATATATTCTTTCAGAATACGAAGTCTGGAGCCTACGTCCACCCTGTTCCCGGCTGAATCGGTATTTATTCTTGCTTGCAGTTTCTTCTTTGGTTTCAGTCTATTTATTATTGCAAAGGCTTCCCTTGTTCTGTTGGTTCTAAAAAGCTGCTGAATCTTGTTGGAGACTTTGTTTAGCCAGATGTTTCTGTCTACTAGCGCACTTGCTTTTACTGCTGCCGTTAAATCCTTCTTTTGTTGGCGTGTGGCTGTTGAGAACTCTCTTCTTTTCTTTGCGACTAGCTCGACGGTTCCTGCTGAGTTCTCTCTTTCAGGGATTTGTAAGTTTAGTGGGGGAATGTTTTCTTTTAGGATTTTGCTGGCTAATGGGACGAGATCTTCATACGCTGCTTCTTCGCCGGCCATTTCACGTAGTTTTTCTCCGATTTTGTCATTTACTAGCTGTGCCAGGTTGCGGTCCTTAAGGAACAGACTTACATCTGGCTTTTCTTTGTGGACAAAGGACTTGTGTGTTAAGTTGGCCAAGAATCTGGCTTCAATTGCCTGGTGATCGAAATTTGTACCACCGTACAGCTTCGCTGAAATGCTTTTTACAATTCTGAAGGATGTCAACAAGGGTAAATTGTTTGTTACGAAGAAGTCAATTTCTGATTTTATCTTGGAGTTGCCTTTCTGGTAGTATGTTGCATGTTTCTTTTCCTTTTTCCTTCCCGTTTTGAATTTAAAGTTAACAACCTCATATTCATGCTGTAGCAGCCATCTTTCCAGCATCTTTCCAGCATCTTTCCGTTCCTGTTCGATCTATGCGAATATCCATATCGATTGTTATCTTGTTTAAAGTTCCGGTTCAACTGCGCGTTAAGGTCACCTCCAATGAGGATGAGCCTTCTCTTGTTTACTTTAGAAGTCACTTTTTTTTAATTTAGAGAGAAATTTTTTATAATCATCTGCACTTTTTCCTGAGTGTGGGGCGTAACAATTTACTAAAACAGCTTGAGCTTTACCATTTAGGCTTACTACAACTTTTAGGATCCTGTCGCTCGGAGTCTGAACCCCAACAACTCTCTCAGAGAGTTCTTGGCACAGAAACGTTGCTACGCCTTCGGAGCAGTTGGGCTGTTTTGACAAAAACCACCTTCCTGCTCTTTGGCTAACGTTCACCTCTTGTTCTAGTCTCTTGTAGCCTTGCTTGTTCACTTCTTGTAGCATCAGGACGTCTGCGTCCCTGGAAATTTCACGAAGTACGTTTAGTTTGAAGGTAGTAAGACCACCAACGTTGACACTCAGCACAGAGACTGAGCGTCTTCGAAGGCTCGCGTGCTCTAGGACCTCTGTTGAGGCTTGAACGGAGCGGTTCAAAGAAGAACTAGAGATTTGCATCTTTTGTTTCAGATTCCCAAAATTTCTAACCCTGTTACTTTCTCTTCGGGTTTGACACTTTTAGCCGGATTTTCTCTAAATCCTATTGTTTGGTTCGTGAAATTCCAATTCATTTGTTAAATTCAGAAATCGAGAAATTCAAGAATTCTCGACAGTTGAATTCTTTCTTGAGTCCTATCTCAATTCTCCTCGGAACCTTGAAAGTGTTCTCGATACTTTCTCAAATTTTCGAGAATACTCAAGGAAGTCCAATTTCTCAATTCTCGAATTCCATTCATGATATATCCTCGATTTTCAAGTGAAACTTCGAACTTTTTTTTGGATATTAAGCGTTAACGGTAATAGTACAAGTTCCGACAATAAGCGGTAACATAAGACTATCTCACTGTGTCTAGTGACGTGTTACATTGTAGAAGCACTAGGACAAACTGTTCTTAACACTTCAACATCTTTTTTTGTTTCCGGGTTTAGGGAAATAATATTGGTGGGGTGTTTTTAACTGCATTTCCAAGCCACTATTGAGCAGGTGTAATAAGAAAGAAACATATTCAACAATGGTTATCAAAATATTCATTTCAACTATTATACCACTTGAACGAATTTATGTTCTACAGATTCAATGCAACCCTTTTCAATATATTCTTTTTTACAGAGCATACAAACTTCTGTACATCCCTCTTCCTCCTCATTTTTTCCGCATCTTAGGCATTTTTTTTGACAACCATCAGAATTATCCTTACAGCAGGAAAAAAACTCTTCACAACCAACACTATCCGGCGCACCTTTACAGCAAGAGTATACTCGCCTGCGACCAAAACACATTCCAATCAAACTGAGTAATATCTCCAAAATACAATTGGAACTTCTCTTTTTTCTAAGAGTTCCGGGGTGAAACCAAGTTGGAGTGGCTTCAGGATGAAAAGGCTTTAGGTTCAAATGTTGTGCTATTGCATCTCCTTCATGAAAGTAGCATGCTTGAGTAATTAGCACTGGATCTCCAAGTAGTCCACAAGAATTGCATTTTTCAGAATATTGTTCAGAGCTCAAAACCTCTGAAGAGTCGTTGACTATTTTCTCAATTGTATATTCTAATAAAGCCGAAAAGTCATTTTTGTTGAGAATAACCACGTTGCTTTTGTCCAACAAGACTGTATTGTATTTTTCTTTATTATTTTTAATTAGCTCTCTTATTGATTCCTCTGAAAAGTGGTTATACTGGTCATTAAACACATATCTTATCAGTTTAGCAATGTTTGTAAATCTTTTCTTCAAGAGATTTATTATATCAAGGAGTTCTCTGCTTTGTCTGGTGTCTATTTCACCATAGCCAATTACACAAACAACCGAAACAATGTCATATTTAGAGCAATAGTTCAATATCTTTCTGTGAAACTCTTTTTCCGATAATTCCAGGTATTGTTGTGGATTAATAATAACTCCATTCCCAAGTGGGGTTTGCTCACCATTGCTTGGTTCATTACCTTGAGTTGCATCAGGAGCTTTTTCTGTTTCTTTTAATGCGTCAACAAACTGTGCTCTCCCTGCTTCTTCTGGTCCAAGTACCAAAACCCCTCTTTTTCTTTTTGTTTTCATTCTTTATATTTAATTTTGTTATATTCTATTATCTTCTTTTGGAAAAGAAATATTTTTGTTTTTATAGCTTCATATACTAGCCGTTAAGTTCGACATACATAAAAGAAATTTAATTAATCTTATATTGATGAGTCAAAAAATGCTAGATTTTCCAGAATTCTTGCTGTAATCTCTGAGTTAGACAATAGAAAGAGAATCAAATCCAAATCTCCTATGTTTTCCCAGCCGAATACAAAGGACAATGTTTAGTCGAGACGCGTAATACTCTGGGTAATACGCACCAGAAACCTCTATAGGACTCACTAGAACAATGTCTTCAGAATAAAATACTACCTACTATTCTTGTGGACATTTATTCCCGCCTAAAATACGTGAAACTACAGAAATATTCCATGATAGGAGAGTTTCTTTCAACTAATAATGTTTTCTTCTCCCTAAAATCTATATTATTTTCAAACACCTTAACTGCAGGAGATACTTTGGCGAGTTAAGGAAACAGAAAATTAAACAGGAATAAAACAAATATCGAATATGACAGAAAGAAGGAAAGCCATAATTGTATTTGGGCGTACAGGGCAAGGAAAGTCTTCTTTCATTAACGCACTTACTGGTTCTGAGTTAGAAGTTGGCCATAACCTTAACTCCTGTACTGATGAAGTAGCTGTCGTGGATTATAGAGATGGAGTAGTTATTGATACACCTGGCTTTGGAGACGTAAGAAAGGACGGGAACAACTTGACCACCGAGGAAATTATTCGTATGATTGCTTTACAGTGCAATAGGTTCAAAGTAATTGGGTTCGTTTGCATGATTGGGTTAGTTCAGCTGATGCAGAAAGAAGATAGGCAACTGTTCGATGTCGTTTACGCGTTGAACAGAAGATTTCTTAACTTTCACCGAATGGTTGAGTATGGATTTAAGGACAGCTTAGGCTGTATAAATCAACTTGTCTTACAGGGTGCCGCGATGCAAAACAAGGAAAAATTTCGACGTTTAAACTTACAGATTAGCCACGTACATGTCTGCACAAGATTAGATTTCACTAATCTTATTGAGATTGTGAGGAGAAAATTTAAGGAGACCGATCCAGATTATTTAGAGCCAACTGGGTTTCTATTAAAATGCAACAATTGTACAAAGATAGCAGATCCCGTACTTTGTATTAGTGAGTGTCGTAGTCATGTCACGACAACACCTAGAATATCTAAGCATGGTAAGCTAGTATCGTATCATAGAACAGACAAGATGCACAAGTTTCACTCGGGATACTGCACTAAAAGCGTTGTGAACAAATATTGGACCTGCTGTGACAATCCTGCTGACCACTTAGGATGTAAAGAAGGATTCAGTTGTTGCGAGAATAAAGGACCTGGATGTAGAAAGAGATGTGAGAGTTGTGGTGAAGACTCGGAGACGCAGGGATGCATTGGTTTCTGCGAAGGATGTGAAAGGGCATTATTTACTTTGGGTTGCAAGGTTCGGCCGAAGCATGCTTTTATGACACTGATGCAAGAAATAGACTAATTGCGTTTACTAAGCTCAAGGAGAAAATTATTAGAATTGAATCTGCTTTGAAGTTTCCGTAAGCAACCAACTTCCCTTGGAAAACATCTCCATTTGATCAAACTGTCAATTTGCTATAAAACTCTCTACAGAAAGGCTGTTGTGAAGCAGCACCTGTTTTAGCTCTTAAATAATTTAATACAATCAACTAAGGTTGTTTTGTGTTGTGCGAATTTTGAGAACCAAAGGAGTCACTTTACTTCTGACTAGTTTGGATGTTTGTGAATAAAAGGGGTGGGTATACTTAGGTGCTGTTTTTAGGTTTGGTTGCGGTATCTGGTAATAGTACTCTATGACACCTCATTCTATTACTGTTCTACGAGAAGTTGGTGAAATTTAGCCGTCATTGGTTGCATATTAAGTTTAAAAGTTTGATACAAAACAATTACTATTAACATAGCATTTTATTGGACTTATATTCAACTACTTGTGATTAAAGTTGCATTCGAAGCCTGTCGTTCTCTGTATTCTTTTGGATTCCAGTACTGCTCGTCTTTCTTAAGTTATTACAAGGACGGAAAACCTCAATATTTGAAACTATATGGTTGTTGAACTGGCCAATGAAACTAAGCTTTTTAGATTCACATCAACTTCTGTTTTCTGTATACCTCAAGTAATCCGCTTGTTTATTTTCTCAACAGGTTAAAGTGGTGAGAGTAGGGACCGAATTTCATGAAATTTATCAATAAAAATTGGATAATTGTATTGATTCAGATTATCAATTGCAGAATTGGGATTACGATTCAGATAAAGTGATTCTAATTTTGCTATGGTAATCAGGTGAGGATGAATATATTATTAGGTAATAAGGTTTTCACTGTATTGGCAAGATATTTGTACATTTTCACCATTTGAAAGCCCTCAAAATGTGCTATGTGAGCCAAGCTCTGAATGATTTTCTATTGTTATCAAGAATCAGCCCAAATAGCATTATAAATATTAATTATTATCAATGAGTAAAATATGATTCAGTAATTAATTATTAAACTATCAATAAATAAAATCTGTCACTTGACAGTTTAACAGGTAATTGGCGTCATGCTGGTTTCTTTGCAAGTTAGAAACCCTATCATCATTAAAATTTTAAGAAAAAAAGCGTTTGATATCTGTAGAGGACCAAACAAGTAGTATGTTAAAAACACAATAGTTGAACTAAGCTTTCCAGAATGTCTGAAAAGGCTTGTCCTGTTATTTAACGTATATGAGTCATTATGTTAAATTGTTTTCTAAGAAATATATTGGAAGCTTTCTTTGAGGGAGAGGTTTTATTGTTATTGCTAAAAATATTTTTCCTTGTAAATCTAAAATTATATTTCACCTAATTAATCTTACTAATATACATAGCTAAGAGCCGAAATTAGCATCAGAAATAAGCATGTTTAGTTTCATCGTTGAAACAATAAGAAATTTTGAAATTTCAGAAATGACAATAGGACGTAATGAGCTGTCAACTTCTGATTCTGAGCTCTCTTTCGCGGCTTCTCACGAAAACCTAGGGCATCTGGACCAGCTTACACAATGACTATAATTAGTCTGCATCAATACAGGTGGTCTTAACTATACAAAAACTAATTATGTACTCCCATTTGCTTCAAGAACTATGATCTTAATGATCCAAGAACTTCACAAGCATTGAGTCGAAAAACTAGGGGAAAGGAACTGTCTTTGCTTGGATACAAGCGTATTGCTGCCCAAAGAACGGCCTCTCAAATATGAGTGGGTAGCAGCATTCCAAGTTGATGATCTTGCTTCACAAATCATGACAACTAAAGCTTGAGCTGACAGGATGTTGGAACTCACAATAAGACTTAGTGCAAGGAACCTAGCAGCTAATAAGAACTAAGTTGTGTTTCTGACTGACTGTGGCTAAACAATCTATTCGATTTTTTCAAACAACTAGAGGAAACAATGTTGAGCAAGAACAGAAGAATATTAAAGGCATTGAACGGTGACTTAAGGACTTTAATTGAAAGAGAGGATAAAAATATTAATAATATTTATGGGGTTTATAAACGCTAAGATTTACATGGAATACTATATACTAATGTTACACAAAAGTATGGATTAATTCTCATAAACAACAAGACAGCAACTGGGAAACGAGATGAAAATATGCGTTCTATTTATACTCCTAAATCATCTGCTGAAGGATTTGAAAAATGGATTGTGTACTTGTAACATACTCTTGCAAAATTGAAGCTTTCAAAGCAATGAAAACATCCCGAAGAACCTTGATGGAAGAATAAACTTCGGTCACAACACCCTGAAGATATCCACGCACTAGTACTCTAGAAACGGTAAGCACAACATGAGAAAACCCTTTGGAATACAATAAACTTTGCATAAACTCTGAGCTAATGGTTAAAACAAGCTATGAAGTGGAGAAAAATATGTAAGATTAACCAGATCAGACACAAATACAATGGACCAAAGCTCTCCAACCAATTCTTGAACACCATCTATCTTCACAGGATGTTCAGATCGAGGAAAGGGGAATCCCCCAGCGAGCCTAGGAACTCATCCAGGAGAAAGTAGAGAATCTCACATCACCAAGGATCGAAGAATGGAACTTAAAACTGTCATCAAGTGATCTGCAAGAGAAGACTATAATACTTGGGTAGATGCAGTGACTGAAAAAAATACAAAGCTCCTTTGACTCAAACATCCGAAAACTGTATATCAGCTAATACGTAGTTTTAAGCCAACTTCAAAAAAACTCGGCAAAAGATTAAGCGATAATACGAGAACCAAGTTAGACGTAATATGCCGGCTTAAAATACTTGAAAACTATCTGGAACTTTAAGATCAAACCTTGAAACTAACTTCCAAGACATCAAACTTGGAAATAGAATATTCAAATAAATAAAATCTTAAACATGAAACAACAGACAGCATGAACACTAACCCACCAGAGTGGATGAAATTCTTCAAGCTTTCCAAAAAGCTTAAGAATAATAAAGTACCAGGTTCTGAAATGGTAGGGAAAGAAGTGTTAAGAACTTTCCCAAGATTACGAAAGTAATCATGAACAGAATCCAGGAAATATTTGAAAGTTGTGAACATAAGTACTTGCCATTGAAAATGTTGAGCCAATGAAACATTATTTATATTTATAAAAAGGCTCCAAAATGACCCATGTTTAGTTAGACAAATGGCTCTTCTCAATACAGCTTAGAAATCATTAACCAAAGTAATAAATGAACGAATAAACCATACTATTCAGAGACTGTCAGAATGTCAAGATGGTTTAAAAGAAAAAGTATCCGGTTTTAAAAAGCCGAAGAATTAGATATGGTGGCAAAAGAAACAACGAAGCAATAAATAATACAAAAAAAAATTGCCGAAAAAGTGTTCGAATAATCTCGATTATTGGAATATAAACTCTAAAAATACCTCATCCAAAAAATACAGATAGAAGAAGCGAATCATTTGAAATATGGATATTTCAACATTAATTACTTGTTTATAATTGTTCGATGCCAGAAAGCAGCGTATAGAAAGAAAGGTCAAATGAAATATAAGCATGGCTGAATGGTAAGATATGTATTTGTATTTCTACTAGTAGATGAAGGAAAATAATCTTTCATCCTAGCATCCACAGGATCGGAATTCCGTAATTATAGCAACTTATCTTCTACCAAAGCAGTTGCTACCCTTTCTTGTAAAGATGGAGTTCTTAAATATAGTCCTAGACTTGGAGATGGGAGCATAAAACCATAAGCAAGAAGGACCTTTTCGAACTTTTCTCCTAAGGTGCAATGAGTTCAGAGTATATATATATATATTTGCATGCTTAGAAAAGCTCAGTTAAGCAAAATACAAAATCATTACCCTTACGAGCTCAGTGTCATCCTAAACAAGAGGTTCAAGAGATTTTCCTTTTAGTTCAGTATTCATTCAAAGACTGTTCTGGATGCAGCATGAAGAAGATTATTTCCGAAGCTGATAATCTTAAAAGGAGCAAGTGTGTAAGGGCAAGCTCAAGACTAGAACCCGTTTATCTATGACCAAACTAAGACTTCACTGATCTCAGATCTGGGGTGAATCAAGAGTTTAAATCTATAATTCCACTATGATTAACGCAAGTTGTGTCTTCGCTTATGTTCACTTTTAAGTCTGTAAATACAAAACTATTAAAACTAAACTAACTCTCAAGGTATTACTTCAACTACCCTATACGCAAACAACCTATATTTCATATGTTTGCTACAACAACTATGGTTGGAACAAATTGGATATTTTTTGCATTGTTCTGTAAGTAAAGGTATTAGCGATTTCTTAACCTTCACAAAAGAGTGACCCAGTTATGCCATCTCCTATATCTCAGATCCTAAACATCCTAACCTGGAGCTCTACCATAAGACAATAGAAAAACGCCTTTTTCATGCCGGTAACCCGATTACGCAGTGCTGCCAGACGAAAGAGCCATGGTTAAAGTATTATAACGTCGACTCACATTGTACAGTAGAATGTACGTACTGCACTGAACAATGTTAAAATGTTGTTTAAGTTATGGCAGTGGCTTTGAAAGTCCAAGATGTATTAAGTCTTGCACATCTTGTCGTGAATTGCTTATAGCCAAGGGGTGAAAATTTTAACCCAACATGACGTTGCCCCAACAAGAATAACAAAACCTCAAAACTTATTACAAAACTAAAACAAGTACCTCAAATTATTTTCTAAAATGCATACCTGTAGAAAAGTATCTTGACCTAGTTTTCAGAGTCAATATTTTCAATAGCTTCTTTTAACGAGATTCTTACCAATATAAGCAAAATAAGAAAAGAGTACACTAAATATCCACCACTCATAACAATGAATAAACTGCTTAGACTCCTGTCTACAAAGTTCAAAACAAAGAATGAGAAAGGAACTTGTACAACCCAGCTTCCAATAAAAGACGCCATAGAAGCCTCCTTACTCTTTCGTAAGGCAATAGGGAATCTTTCAAGAAACATTGACGAGTTCATCGAAAATACAAGCAGGGCCAACTCTGTTCTTACCCCTATGAAAAAATTAATTATCTCTTTATCATTTGAAAACAGTGATCCAATATCTTCAATCCAAAAAAATACTCCTGCAGTGAAAACCAGTATAAATCCAAAGTACAACAAGCAATTTAACTTAATCGAATTATATGCCCTTTCCACATCTTTGGCACCAATGCTATTTCCTAGTATAACTACTGCACTCGTACCTAATGAGGTGGTAATTATCATAGCAAGATACAAGACTCTGTAACTTGTATTAAATACTAGTAGAGCTTCATTGGAGATAGATCCAGCAAAAGCAGCTATGATTACAAACCGGGCGTAATCAGAGAGTAGAGAAAAAGCGTTGGGCAAGAAATTTTCCAAGTAAGTTTTTATTTTCTGCATTTCAAAGTGTTTGAAAAATGAATCTTTAATAAAAGGTTCTATTTCTTGTCTTTTGAAAATAACAGTTGTGAAGTAAATGAGCAATGAAACGAGTCCAAGATACTCTAAAGAAACACTTACTGCGGCAGATGCAAGAAATCCATACCCAAACTCTAAAACAAAGAGATAAGAAAATATAAGATTGAGCAAACAAAGGGTTAAAACTAAGCTCACTTGAAACGTCATAAGTTTCTTAGCAGTCAAATACTTGGTAAGATCTTGAATAAACACACGTGCAGGAATACACAATGAGATCACCCAAGTAAATTCTTTTGCAAGTTCAATATCTTTACCATGTAAGCCAAAAATTAGAAGGATGTATTTGAAATTAAAGCAGAGAAAGAGTGCTAGTGCAATGCAAGGAATGTCCACGAGAAAAGAAATTTTTAGCCAACCAAGAGCATTATCCTCCCGCAAAGCACCAAGGGATTGAGATGCTAGTACACTTAACGTGGGAGTAAACATAAATGCGGAAATAGTCCCCGTGAATATATCTGAGAGAGAGGCCGCGTAGAGATACTCCGTTGAGTTGTTTGGAATGTGACCAATTACCGCAGAATCTGTAGTCTTAACAACCGACCAGGATATTGAGGCTAAGAAAACTCCAGAAGCGATATGTATTAAGGTATCAATATCACTGAAAAGATGAGATTTGGTTTGAGTGTTGTCGAGCAGAGATTGTTCTAGATTGTTTTCTACATCAGGTTCAGTCATTCTCAAAAAAATTGGCGAGAAAGGATAGCAAGTATATTTGTAACTTTTTTAGCTTGCAATTGTGGATATGGAGATATAATGTTTCCAGATAGAGATAGATCAATGGGTTTTAAAATATGATTTTGTAAACAGAACTTTTCTCCTTACGAATTAAATTTAAATATGGTTGGACAAATCCACCAATCAGAAGTTGATCTTGTCATCTTATTATTTAGTACTTAATGCTCATTATTACATAATATCAGAAAATCAAAAGACAAAAAATAGGATTCTAATAATGTGGAGAGTCTTTGGCAGAATATTCTAATATACATAATCCTTAAGGATGTTTATATTAATAGACTGAGACGATAAACCCAATTAACCAATAAATTAGTTAATATTATGCTATGTCATGCATTATTCACCAGAAGGGCAAACCAGCACTTGTTGGCAGTTTGATCCATAACTAGAGAACAAGGAATCGGTATGATCTAAAATTTGTTATTGTGTTGAATTTAAAAAAATGGAATAGTTTGAAAGTGCAAATTTATATTGGGAAGAAAAAATGATTTTTAGTGTCCTAGGATTTAGTTGAAAGTTTTATAAGAGTGTTATCAAAACTCACTATCTTATCAATACACTTCTTGAAGACGACTATATGGATCAAAGCTATAGATGTAAGATGTTCAAAAGTTGGTACTAGAAACATGTTATTCATAGATATATGATTTCCGAGTTGTAGTAAAATTAATCGATAACCCGTTAAGTCCCTACAAATATAGAGAATTGAATAAATTCTCTAACCATTCTTGCGACCAATGTCAAGAAAATATTATTCATTTCTTCTAATAACATATTAGTCTTTTTATCGACAACTAGATCGCGAAATGCAAAATTTTCTTAGTTTAACATAATTCCAGCTGATAGTTGTTTCGATTAGAATTCTATTTTTTTATGGTACTAAATAATGCCTAAGTGTCTACATGCCTTGTTTTTTTTTACCGCCAGGGGAAAGTACATTTTTCCTAATATAATACATATTGGTCGGTCTGATGCTTTAATGAACTATTATTCATTTGTTTTCTTGGATCGTAACCTTTGGCCAGTAATTAATCCTCGCCATAAGCTTACTCTGAGTTACCTTGATCTCTTTAAATAATTTTATTCATAATTTTCTTTAATGCAGAGTTCTAGGAGGAGATAACCGGTCTTTGTTCTTTGTTTACTAAATGCTAAAGGACTTAAAGCTATTCTGCATAAATTAAGATGTTTCCCTACGAATGATACGAACACTTAAGATAGGAATATATTTTCATGATATATAAAATGTATATCAAGCCCATTAACGTTTTTCTACAGGAAGAAAAATCCAAGATAGAAAGGACAATGCTTCTTCAATTAGATATTGGTGTGTGAATGGACAGGTTAAATTTATTTCCCATTCCAATTCTCAGCAAGCAAAAGACCAACTGACGGCTTCAAAATAGGTTACAGTAGTTTCCACTAAATGGTTATTTAACAGTTTATAGTACAGGAGAATCCATAAGGTTGTCTATATCTTGAAGTGAATATCCTTGGCTTCCAGTGGACACTTGTATACCATATTGAAAACCAGTTTCTGAAAGATGTTCTCAAATTCTTTTTTCTTCCAGAATAGGTCTACTTTTAGTGTTTTTTTTTTCAATTGTGTTTTTTCCAATAAGCATTGGGTATTTATAACTACACACACCTGAAATGATCATCATTCCGTAATTATCTTTGTCTGGGATAAGATCTCTTCCCTTTTTAATTGAAACCGAAGCACAAACGGTGAATTGAGATTATTAAATACTTTTCTCTTAATTTAAATGAAGTTCTGGTTCTTCATTTCAAGTATTTACACAGATAAACCTTGGTAAAATGTTGAAAAATTTCATTGATCCCTGAATAATATCCTCAACTCTCTGTGTCACACTATTTTGTTGAAAGTACTGAGAGTTTTTAATTGTTTTATCACAGGGTCCGTAAATTTAATTTAATTTTTGGTATGTCTCAACTTCTTAAGATAGGGAAAATGTCCCAGTAGGAACGAGCGCATAAGACATTGATTCCTTGGGTAATAGATTGAGAATCCTATTTTGCTCAGATCACATAGCAAGACGCTCGTTATTACTAATAAGGGTAACCTGATGAGGATTTCCCCTGGTAGCCTGGCAATTAGTAAGAATACAAAAACAGTTGAATATTATTCGAGATACTGTACATCGGTTGGAATGTATATTTCAGCTTGAAGAATCAAGATTTGAAACCAAGGTTCTCTGTTTGTAGGCGATTTCTCAACTATGCAATCTTGTTCCGATATTAAGACTATAGACCCATTAGCCTGCGTATTTGGCGATAGCAAAAAAAAAGAGAAGAAGTCAAATTTCAGGAAGAACCAAATTAATGTTCCCCAAAAAACTCGTGGCCCTATGGGCAAGGCATTAATTGTTCGCAGAAAAAAGCTAAAAGGTCAGTATTTGGTTGTAGAATGTAATCTAGAGTTGTTGAGAAGTGCAAGGTGAAAACTGAGAGATGCATGTTACCCCAAGAATCAAATCATGTTGAGAGCTATGGGTATAGAAAAATTTCTGAGAAGAAAACTAGATTGCTATATCTTTCATTTGAGTTTGAAGAAAAGTGCCCCTTGAACTGTTTTGATAGTAAGAAATATGAAACTTTTGTAAAATAAATTATTTTTATTCTTTAAGCTTAGTCTCAGGATAAACACAAAGGATGAAACCAAATCAAGAACCTATTACAAGTAAAGCACAGGTAACCGTCATTGGAAGAATATATTCAATAATGAGATATAACTGTCTCTACAGGAATCCAAATGGCTCAGATACATCTGAGAACTATGAAAGATATCGCTCTACGAAAAAACTTTACGGAAATCGATACCTCCTCAGCAACAGCATACCAAACAATCTTTCGACAAACAAGACCTGTAGATCTCACACCATAAGAGAAATAGCTCTCTATCTTGCATCTAAAATTAAGTAAAGATCTTGGAAAAAGTTCTAGGAAAATTGAGTATGTGATGTTAACTTCACATTTCAAGTTGACCATACGTTTCCCCCCAACTGAGACCAAATGACACACACTGTTACAGCTAATAGAGATATGACTTTATTATTTGTGTTATTTCTATGTTTGGATTTTCTTAATTTGGTTGTCAAAAAAGATTCCAAATTACTATCCAATCAGATAGAAGAAATTTTTCGGCATCTCTAGTAGGAACCATATATGCTGTTGGTTCCCTGCTCGTGTACCAGTTAAGCGAAAATGCCCAATTAGCTCTTAACATACCAGCTATCTCTCTATCACTAGCCTAGCAGCTGTATCATATCTGTGCATCGTATTTGATTAAAATTATCCACAATTATTTCATAATTGTTTTGATTTTGATTGTCAACAAAAAACTTGGGATCCTTATTTTCTTTCAGTAATTCTTATTTTATTCTAGTAATCAATTGCGCATCAATAATATATGAAGATGGTTGGGGAATTATTAGAACCAAATATTCACAAGAATATTAGCATAATTTTTATTTATAAATTAGTATTAAAACTAATCCGATCCCTAATCACATCACACAATGTCATAAGATGTTAAAGCGCAAAGTGTCAAACCTTTCCACTTGAAAAGGATGTACGGTCACAGTGCTTTAGCTGCCAAGCTCTTGACTTACTGTTAGAACAAAGTTTATATTTAAAAAAAATTCTTATTATTAAGTCTGCTTGGTACCGAAAAATACGCTTCGGACCGTATAGTTATAACTAACTAACTTACTCAAACCACTTATTTATATCAACACTTACTCGATTCTTGATTAGTCCTATTAACAGTTCTTAGAAATATGTTGAAACTTTTAAAGCTTGTGTGAGAACCATGAGCAAAAAAATAATTATCGTGATGGCAAAAAGGGTATGGGATTATCTACGTGAAAAGCAAGTAAGGGCAAAATTTGGTATTACGATACAACAATTACATCTTGAGGTAAGCTCGATGAGAAAAAAGATATTTGCTCGTAAGGCTCCAATGCAAACATGGTAGGCAGATTTTGGAATTTTAAGTTGAAAACATATTATATTTAATCCATGAGCAAAAGAACTTAATTTCTTTGAACAAAAGAATTTGTTCTAGAATATATGAAAGAAACCACAGTTTAGAGACTATTGAGGTGAATACAAAATATAGGTTCTTGTATCAAATACACCCCCAATATGCAACCATTCTTTTGCTTTCCTTTGACATGTATAATATCAAACTAGTCTCAGGTACGCAAGAAGGCCCACGGTTATTTGAATAATACTTTGTTGCGAGATATATCCTTGGCGATTCAGTTCCTTTACCACCATATTTCGCACTTCTAGATGAGAGTGAGTACATTCTTCCATGCAAGACAAAATCACTTGAAAACTTTTCTCTTCTTGATATATTTCGGCATGACTATGTCTGTAAGTGCTGTTAAATTCTGTTCGGAAAGACCATCATGAGCTTTTACTCCTATGGCTCGGTTACTAACAAAAACAAGCGAGACTGAACCAAGGTCAGGAAAAAGTATTCTAGCAAATTTTTTCAATAGAATTGGGGTCTCTAACTGTGCGTTCACGTTTGATTCTTCCAAGTAAAACAGCGCAAGGTGGCCAAAATCTTCCGCGAACATATCAAACTGGGTTCTTATGAAAAAATTGAATTCTGTTGGAATCGAAATTTGATCTAGACGACAATTCCAAGGTTTTTCCGGTAACAAGTTTGCTACCAAATATTGACGTTTTGTTTTCTTTCTTCTTGGATAATCTATTAATATAAAAAAATGCCTTGCTATTTCTCTAATATAGCTCTGATCCTCAGTAGTATAGCTTCTCAAAACATCACAAAATAACTCATCGGAAATTATTCCACTTCGAACATATTTCTTATATTCTCTGAACTTTGGCTTGGATACTTCAAATGCAAAGGTATGCAAATCAGGATCAATCAAAAATTTGCTAAGGGCCTCTGATAACCAAGGTAGAGCAAGAATAATCAGATTTGAACCTCCCAAAATATTATTAAGTTCAGGAATATAAATGATTAATCCTGCCAAAGAGTAACTTTTCAACATTTCATTGATTTCATCAACACTAATACCTGACTGCTCTCCTTTTGAAATCAAATCAGAAAAAGGTATTCTATTGTACTCGCGTCTTAAATTATTCATGAAAAGTAGCTGATACAAAGGTCCTCTTAACTTGAAATAGACATTGTTGTGCCTACAAAAAAAACATATATCTTCTATCCTTTTCCTAATATGTTCAATGTACTTCTTCGGGTTAGAGTTTTCAAGTGGACAGAAAAAACCATCCTTCCCAACACTCAGCTGTAGCTCTACACCATAAGGGCCCATGAGATGTCCTATATTTCGCGTAACGGAAATGCAACCTTCCTTTCCTTTCTTGTCTTGTAACTTCTTCCAATGAGTTCCAACCAGAAAAACATGGGAAAACGGAGATCCTTTCTTGATACTCTCCACAAAAAACTTAATTCTGTCAAGATCACTCTTGTCTGTTTTGAGTGAGTTAAATACAATAATCGAAATTCCAAAGTTTGTAAAAAATATTCTATGTACAGTGTAGAAACTTTGTTGACCTCCAAAATCATAAACTCTTAGATTTACCTCACTGCGATTTACCTGATCTCCAAATTTCGGTCCCCTTTTGCTAGTGAAATACTTCTTATCCAACAAACATTCATCTAAGAGCTCATCCTCAAAACGAAGTAAGTGTTTAGAGCCTTTCTTCTTTTCACTGTACTCGATTTCCTGTAGTCTTGTAAGATGCTGCGATATTTGAGCTGCATGAAGCTTCTGTCGAGTTAGAGGAGTCCATCCAGATTTTGTAACATTTATCAGATACTTGAAATCTAGTAATGGGGTAGATTTTTGAAAACGAAGAAACTCATATCCACAGAGGCTTCTGATAAATGAAGTTTTACCTACTCGTCCATCTCCAAGTACAATTAATGTAGCTTCTTCTAATTGGGTCTCCAAGTAATATCGCGCGTGGAGTTCTTGTTTCAAGTAATTTAGACAGTGTTGACGATTCAAAGATGTAAAATTCACAAGTTCACCTATGCTGAAATGTAGAAGGCACGGATGATCAGTAACATGTCTGCAAATTTCTTCGTATTGTCGTACTGAAAAATACAAATTCTCAACATCCATCCTATCACTTAAAAGAACATAAGGTCTACCTAAATATTTGTAAATTTTTAAGTTTCTTTAAACAAGACCGCAGTACTCTAACAACTTCGCCAAAGTTTTTCTCGGTGCATTGCCAAACATAATAACTAAAGTTGCCTAAGAAAATAGAACTACTCAAAGTATGAATGTTTCTTCAGTTTTGTTAAAGTTCGCAGAACTAGTAGCACGTCTTCATCTCCTCCCATAAGATATTGCAACCTATTAATAAGAAGTGAAAACAAGGAGACTGGAGTTTTTCTAGATTTGGGACAGCCTCAAGAACTTTGACTACATCTATTGCGGAAAACCACGTAATCCTATGCTTATGCTCGATGTTATGAGTTACTTCAAGGTTACAAGATTTTTCAGTATATGTGCGCTGTTCATGAATGTGTTGTTAAGGGAGCACTGTTCGAGCCTTTGCATGAGTTTAATCAAAAAAATTTACTCAAGAGAGTGCAAATTTGGAAAGAAAGGGAAAAAAGTGTTACTCCAAAAATCAATATCCATTTTAATCAGGTAAAATATTCTATGCCATATAGTAAGGAAGAGAAATTACCTTAGCACTTGAACTTCTAGGTTTGGGGGACAGCTCGAAACCAGTTCAATAACATCTTTCTCAGCATTAGTACTGTCCCTTCTTTCAAAACTAAGTTTATTTGACATGAAAGGAAAAAATACTTCAGCTTTAAAATTTTTCTCCATTTGTTGTAGTTGTATTGTTCGATAAAAGAAGTTGTCATGAAATATCTTTGTTGCATTCTCAATATTTCTCGAACTTGTCAGCTATGACTGCTTTTTTTTCAATTTTATTGGGGGTAAATAAGAGATTATAAAATTAGATTGTGATTCTTACTTAAAGGTAACATGAGTATGTTATAACACCAGTTCATTACCTTATAGTTGTCACACCCTCTTCCTGTGATCTTGTAAAACGTTTCTCTCAATGAAAGCGCATAAACTATTAACGTTTAAATTTCGTATTAAGTGAAGGAGAACTCAATATTACATCACAAGAATTTAACCAGCCTAAATTTATTCGCTGACTTAGTAAAGATTTTCTCTTGATTCAGATCGAGCGCAAGAATTTGCATTACGTTTCGAAAACGAAACCTATTTCTAAATTTAACCCTCTTAAATGTCTAACATGAAAAACCAGGGAAGTTGCAAACAGATTAAGTCTTAAAACAGACAATGGCGTCGCATACACTGTGCGAGAGACGCAACCTATCAAATAATAACTACTTCAAAATACAACTGTCTAAAAATCAAAAAACTTTAAACCTCCAATTCACTCTCGTCATCCGACGGCGGCGGAGGTGGCATTGCACCGTCCCTTTTTGGATCAAACTTCAAGGGTGCCATGAAACTCGCAAGATCCTTTTGATCATGATCAAACTGCGCATCATCATATTCCTCTTCAGGTAAACTTCTTGCGAATCCCATCAACCCCGAAACAGCTCCATTAGGTTTGCCCTTTCCTCCAAATCGGGAGTCCTCAGGAGTCTCTAGTACTTTATGTAGAGCGTTAACAACAGCAACTGTAATATCCTCACCAGTCCAGTTCTTGATCGGTTTGCCTCCAAAAGCATTAGGATCATTTCTATAAATACTCTTTAACAGAATGATAAATTCTTTCGTCATAACAGCAGCTTGCACTTGACTACTACTAGCAGGCAAATCACTGTTCATAATATTAGCTACATCTGCCATAGAAAGATCCTTCTGCTCCTGTTTCAAGGATACGGATCCTCTATTGTCACTCAACACACTTTCTCTTGTTGGTCTAGCTTCAACCACATCTCTTAGTGGCTCAATATTACGCGCACTTACCCGCACACTTTCTCTTATTCTGCGATCTCTAGCAGGATTTACATGACTCACTGCTGAAACAATTGATGCTCTGTGCAATGGTTCGCCCAAATCAGTACTCTTTCTTGCAAATGGAGAATTTAAAGGCTCGTTAAATTGTGTTGACTGAGGTGAAAGAACCATCTGTCGGTGCTCCCCGTTCGATTTTGCACTGATTTTCTTCTGTACGTCACTTAGATCCATCTCATCTTCCGAACCCATGCTTAAATGAGTTCTAGCAGGTTCAGAATAGTTTTCATTCTGCGCAGGAGTTCCATCTTCTTTCTCCGCAACGTTTCTCCATTGCTCAATCTTTCCCAGGGAATCTACTACCAGTTTTCTCATTACTGTACTTCTACCTTGATAATCTTCAATCTTCTTACATTCAGAGTTAATAAAAACATGTCTTGGAAGCTGCTTACTCATTGGCCTCTTATTTGGATCCTTCTGTAAACACACAGACACAAAATTTCTCATATCTTTTGGCCATTTATTTGGCTCTGTAAGCGTGGGTGCCGGTTGCTGAGGAATAATAAACAATGCCTTCATTGCATTCAAATGAGAGTTTGGAGGTCTTCCTTCAGCTAATTCAATCAGAGTAATTCCAAGAGACCAACAATCTGCTTTTCCATCATAAGGCTCTTCAGTAATAACCTCAGGAGCCATCCAAAACGGGGCACCAATTGCGGTAGTTGCTCGATCGGTTGGCTTCTTTAGTTTAGCGCTCACCCCAAAATCTGCTAATTTCACATGACCTTCAGCTGTTAGTAAAACATTTCCTGCTTTTATGTCTCTGTGAATAACCAGGTTCTTGTGCAAATACTTCAATCCCAGAGTCATTGCAGCCGTAGTTGCCTTAATCTGTGGAACTGTGAGAGTTATATCACATACGTACATTAGATCATTCAAACTTCCACCTATGCAGTGTTCCATTGCCATCCAGATTTTTTCATCCCCGCCTTCATAGCAACCTATTAAGATAAGAGAATATACAGGGAGAAAATTTTGTTGAATTTGAGCTGAAAGGAATGAGAGTTTATATACCAAAAAACTTGACGATGTAGGGTGAATCCGAATCTCGCATAATAGCTATTTCTTGTTCTATTTCAGGTAGATCGTCGTCGATGGTGACAATTTTTACAGCGCACGTTTGATTGTCTTGTATTCTTGTTCCTGTCCAAACCGTTCCATACGTCCCTTCCCCAAGGCAATCAATAAGATTAAATAACTCTTGTGGTCGTCCTGTGTTGTATTTGAATTTCTTCTTACCTCGGAATGCGCCGAATGGGCTGGTTAAATTCATCTTGCTATATTTTTGCTTTTCTATGTGTTTTCCTTCTTTTGGAACGAATATTTCTATGTACCGCTAGGTGTGAAGGTTTGCCACAAATAGCCATTTCTATCTTGCTTATCTAAAAATTTTGGGCATGAAATCAGTAACACAATAAAGAATTCTGGCATGAACAGACCGCTTGGAGAGGATATTCCACCAAGCGTCTAGGTCCAGCCGGTGGACATAAGTGAGCTTTAATCTTGTTTTTTAAGTTCAATTAGTTTTTTTCCTGCAATGCTTTACTTTTAATTAGAGAAAAATCAGCAAGAGTGAGTTCTGATGTTGCAAGTGGTTCTTGAGAACGGCAAATTTACTCTATACAAAAAGGTGAATGTCAGGATCAGCAACGACAAATGGTGTATGGTTTAGTTGCCTAGAAGACTATTATCTTCGGATCTTTTCCTTTTTAGAAAACAGGTTTGTTGCGTATTCAAGGATTAATGTACTGAAGGTAGGATTATGAAACCAGTATTAAGTGCACTTGGTATATAAAATATATCACTGTTGATACGTTTTGTATTTCCCTTGAACAACAAAATATGACTACATGTAAAACTTTTCAATGTGATAGCCCACCTGACAAGAAAAACGAAAATCAAAGCATGATACATTTAGGGCCGGTATCAACAAATTGCTAAATCGAACTGAATGTAAGAAAGAAAACCAGCTGTGAGTCAAATGCTAAGCAGCCGAGTGTATGATTCTCTCCTTACTGACTCTTTACATTTTACATAGCTATAACACCATGTTAAATTACTGTAGAATTGTTGCGACTTTACATTATACTTTCTTAGTAATACATAAACACCGGGAATAACGAATCGCAAGACTTCAGTAGCTCCAAAACTACTGGGAGTTAGAAGACGTTATTTACATCATTTTAAAGCTCTCTTCATTTCTTTTGACCTTACCAAGTTTAATATACACATTCTTAAACGGAGCGGTATTATACTGACTGATCATAGTCTCACTATGGGTTTCCCTCATTGAAGTAAAATTATTACAAGAATTGCTGATTAAAAGCTAATATTAGAGAGTTTCTTACCAAGTAGCCATAGATACTTACTCAGAAAGAGGGAGGTTAAAAGGCACCGAACCTTCCAAACAAGGTATAGTACTAAGTATATATCAAAGCCATAGCTCTTCAACAGTAGCCTACCAGAAAGTTAGCAAATGCTTGAATTCAGCTGCTTTATCATCAAACACATTTGCAAAAGAATATAATGGCTAACATAACTATCACAGAGGGTCTTAAATAGCTTTACAAGAGAAAGCTATACGGTGTTAGAAGTCATAATTAGATGTTTCGGTATCCAATTCCAATAAGGTATAACCACAAGAAAACTGGTTAATAAATAAACCTTATTTTGCTTAATTACTTAAAGTGAAAACTCCTTAAAAAGTACTAATCCCTTTGTTTTGATATTGGTATGGGTGATAATAGTTAGATAATCAAACTATTTTGCCAAATGAAGGCCGTCTAATAAGACTCGAAATTTTTAGCAACAGAAGAGACTACACTTGAAAATCAGAGTGCATAGCGGTGGCAGAGACTCAACAATACGCTGCAAATAAATATCATTGAAGATAGGATAAACTTTTAAATAATACTGTGATAGAAACAACGTTTATTTCAGCTGAGGAAAGTTAGAGAATGCATGTAGTTAAACCTATTGCATGGGACAACAAACTAACATAGCCATATTATTGATGGTTCAAAATAAGGTTAATAGTTACGCTAATTATAAGCTTTGAGCTACCTAACAACGTGCCATTATGTTGGTGAAGATCCACGAAGTACTTTTTTGGGAGTTTTAGGACTATATCAACAACCCTAAGTTCATATAGTTTAAGTAATTTGTTTTTTGTTGGTGATATTTATTATATTGTATTCAAGTAACTGCGACATCTGTATCATTTTATATTGAATGTTCGCCGTAAACCTGCTACAACCAGAAAAATCTCAAACTATACGTCCTGTTTGTGCTATTGGAAGACAATGAAAAACAAACCTCATGGGCTGGTATTTTCTTCTGATAATATCTAGAATAATGGATTTTTGCCGAAAATAGTTAGGGTTAAAGAAACATATTTGTAGGACATGATACAGAATCAGAGAACTATGTGGTGTATTTGATACTCTATTGCTATTTAGATATCCTGGAATACTGACACGGTTTAATTCTCAGTTTTATAATCAAGAAATACAAGAGCTTAGGTTAAGAGACTATGAAGTCGAAATATAATATAGGTAGCCTCTAAATACTACTAAAACATCGGGTTGATATGAAACCTAAAAAAACAGCCATGAAAATAGGACAGGTTTGAACGAAGACATCAAATGATATATATGACAATATCATCACTGAAACAGAGTAACAGAACAATACATAGTCTTCACTAAATTTGAGTTGAGAAGCACTAATACTGGCTGTTGCGATAGCACAATAACCAATATTACTCGTAACTATATTAAACTTGGTACAAAGACAGGTATTGTATTCCTTTAGATACATTCAATGCTCCAATCCGAGAAGAAATAGTAGTGTAGACGTGCTGTTTGTATATAAAGTTGTCATGAACCTGGATAAACTGACACATGAATGAATATGAGAGGCTGATTGTAGCAACATTAGATTTTGATAATTCAACCAAATATCGAGGAAAATTATCAAACCGTAACTCAGTCAATTCTCAAATTCTGGTATTCAAGTCTAATGACAGCAATATAAATGTATATTAGAACAACTAGTTGCATCTACAAGCAGAACAAACAAGACTACAGTAGCATCATACAGGCTAAGTTCTTTCCTTGGCACAATTTTCTACGCTATAACAAGAATTACTAACAAGTAGACCCTTCCTATAATTAGTAGGCAATTATCTAATGAAATTACGTATTAGCCAAAAGTCCCATGCGGAGCACGATCTATGTACATGATAACTTTATCAAAATAAATTTTACTGTGATAACGAGTCTGGGAACCTCTTAGAAACATCTTAGGGATTTTGAAATAACCCAAGTATGTGATTTCCAAGGTACCGTCGAAAGTATTCAGTGTCCAATGCATTAAGAAATTAGATTGGTAATTTAAGGATACATATTTCTCAAAGCCAGAAGATATATTTAAATTGTTAACTCCGTTCATTGAAAGTTTCTTAAGAATAATTTTATTTGGTTTCTTTAATAAATTATAATATTACAAGAAAGATAATGATACCTCGGTTATCATTGAAATCGCTACAAATTGCTTCAACATTTACCATTCAATGAAAGTCTTCTGATTATTTTTCACGTTAATATACAAACTAAAATTTTGGGTACTTAGCTTGGAAATGTGGATGGTTTTTTGGTTTAATAGCAACAATGACAGAGACAATTATATTTTAAATTATTGACGAAGGTAGATTTCTATAACTTCTTGTGGCAGCTCCTTTGATCGATACTTAGTTGGAACATAAACAATAAGGCTATGAGAAAAAAATTCAAATGATGCATCATATTGCTGAACAACCAATCTCAGTATTAAACAGAAGGCAAAATAGGTTCAAGACAAGTGTTTTCTGTTATATGTAATAAGTCTACATATATATCTTTTAAAGACACTGTTAACAAATTTAATAGGCGTAAAATAGAACTTACCAAAGAGCTCGACCTCTTGATTGTAACACGTTTTCGGTGAGTCTAATAAAATACCTTGGTCTCTGCTATATTCTTTTCCCTCAAGTGTTCGTCATTGGTAGCTAACCTAAAATCATTTTGAAGAAAAACTGAGACGGTTTTCCCAATAGTAGATACTATCTTTGAAAACATATCTGTACAAGGGTTTAGGTATAACATTGTGAGTGTGTAATTGGGGGCTCCCCTCTCTGTCGGCAGTTAAATTATAATTTTCAAGCGATATGTACTTAATCACAACATTTTCAAGCATTTAAGTCAGTTAAATGTGAAATCTATTGAGCTATATTGATGCAAAGATTGCCTCCTTATTTAAAGCATGTCAAAGCTGAGACAGGAACCACGAGGTAGGATATATATACATAATGTCATACTTTTCTACCTAGGAAAAGGTAAATCGTCTCAACCATTAGATTTGGGAGAAGGTTACATAACACTAAAAAGTATCATGAGCATAAGTTTAAGTAAACTCGTTGGAAGGAGCTTGAGGATATTTGAATATTACAGTAACTGATAATAACATACTCGCAGATCTGTGACAATTTTTTATACTGTTTGTATCATTGTTTTTCCCGGAGCCGGTTTAGGATACTAATATTTATTCTGTGAAATATTCTAACTTCATCAAATGTTGGTATATCTAGTATGTCTTTCCTCAGTATGTAACTATATGATGGATCTAGCTACAAATTTGCCATTGAAATCAATGAAATTTCTATTAATAATATTTGGCGCTAGCAAGTATCTAAAAGCTTAACGTAAGGTCACAGAATGGGTCCGAATCAAGAATACTTTTGTATTATCGCACAAATTTTGTTGTAATTGGGGAAATATTACTATTAGGTTAAGTGTGAATCTGTGAAATTATATAAGATTTCCAGGAAAACAGTTCCCAAGCTTAGTGTAGTATTGAAAATTACATACAGGTTAAAGGAAACTTTCCGATGATTTTAATTAGCATTTTTTTGAGTATTTTTAAATAATTATTTAGATTTCTCGAGGATCTCTTGAAGACACATAATGAAAGATTTATTGAATAATTTAAGTATAATTGCTGGGTTTTGAAGATCCTAAGACTCCGAATCTATTAATGAAGTTGAATTGAAGGGCCAAAACTGCTTAATCACGAGCTTTCTTATTCTGAACCATTGAGAAAAAAGTGTTCAATCATTCAGTTGGGTTGCGTTGTACCAAAATAATAGGTAATGAGAAGTTAAATAACCCCACCGTTGATTTCGATGTCCAAATGTAATAAATTCTGCACTTCTTATTCATTGATGGTGCAAATTTTATGGGAATCTAAGAATGCTGTCTATAACTTCATACTTCTTTTCAATGTGTTTGCTTACATTCTACCTCACTATCTATAGATCCCCACTCTCATGGTCGGGTATCATCCTACTTTCACTATCTGATTCGAGATGTGAACAACCAAGTTCTCAAATAAAATTTGTTGCTGGATTTGAAATAGCTCTGACGTAGCGCAGTTATCCTAGTATATATCGAGCAATCAAATTAAAAGTGTCTAAGCCAAAAATAAATAAAAACATGAAAAACTATAGTTCAAATCTAGAAACAATATCGGTAGACTTAAGAAACATAGCTAATACCAATCTATCAAGAGCATAGTTCCTCGGAATAATCAAGTCCTATGAACCAATAAGGAATTTTCTGCTCTGAAAAGATACACTGTGTCTTGAAGAGTGAGAAAAAAAAGGTGTAAACTAAGTAGAGATTTAGATAAGTAATGAGAAAAATGTAGAAGTTTAAGGTTCAAGTTTAGAGATTTAAATTGATGTAAATAATATCTTCTAACTCGCAGTAGTTCTTGAGATACGAGTCAATGAATAATTTGTAAATTTGTGTGTTTGATTGATAGGTTAATTGTTAGGCGGTGTTTACAGTAATGTCATACTGTGATATAATAGTACGTAACTGTCAAAGGAAGTCTTTGAGTTGAAGTTTCTATAATAAACAGCTTAGAATTATACAAACCTTGTCTTGAACTTGATCATTTTGGATGTTGAGAAGAATAGAGGAAAAATTAGAAAAGACAGTGCCTAAAATCGAATTTCTGAGGTCGATATACAAATTTGGAAGAGAAAAAGGTTAATGAATTTAAGCCCCGCCTATAAGAATCTTCAAAACTAATTTTTTTCATTGCAAATTACCAAGACTTGTTATCAAACCCATGGACATAAAGCTGAACTATAAGCTCGAAAGAAGTTTTAATCACTGTCAGGAGTAAATCACAAATTTTTTTTCTGGAGAAGAAACATCATTCAATTCTAAGATAGCAAATCTGATGAACCAAAGCTTCTGATCTATAAAGAATCTACTATTATGCAAATAATACCTTGTTGAATCGTGATTTCATCATATATTCATATGAACCCCAAAATCATGCCCAGAGCTTCTAGGAATGGAACACCATCAAAATAATTCTCTCTAGAGACAATTAATTAAAATGTACATATATTGTCGATTTGAAGATAAGTAGACTGCTTAAAATGTCTACATTGTCTCTTAAAAATAAATCAAATCTTGTATATTAATTTGAACCTTAGCAGATTTGGACAGTAATCATGGTTGTTATATCTGTAATATTGTCTCGTGTGTTTTCTCACCTGCGCAGTTATCTAATGACAAGGATATCATAACTTGATAGTTAAGGATGATGAATACAATGTCGGTTTTGTTCTTATCAAGAAGTGGGCATTTTACCCCTGCTTCAATTTGAAGCACCTTCTACAACATTTTCTGCAACTTAGAAAATGTTGCGTACAAGAAAATTTCCCATCGCCATAAAATAGCTATACAAATTTGGTTGAAACTAGAGAAATAGAGTCTTAGTTTTGTAACAAATCAAAACTTACCACTCCATACATATCTATTAATAGCATAAGGCTTCTAGAGCAACCCATGTGAATGGTTTCCTTAAAATCGACACAAGTTAAGCATCTTTGTCTTTTATTTTTTGAATTTTGGTTTTTAAAGTATGCATGATTCAAAATCAAATCAATTGTGTCGGCTTTTTATAAAATTTACAGAGATATTGAAACTTAGCCATCTGTAAATACAGCTTATGCAGTCAGGGATATCAGCTCAAACATGCAGATTATTGAATACAAATAAATTTGCCAAGATGAAAAGGTTTAATGTCTAAGAATTTTACAAATGAGTTTTCTATAGAAGCAGATAAATTTTTTTGTAACGCTAAATCTAATTGATTCCTTTTATGGAACCGGAAGATGTATCTTTGGTTCTGACTCCTCTACTATTCGAGAGGATCGGACTTGATTTCGAAATAACTAATATCTGGTCTGGAAATTAAAATCTTAAATATATAGTTCAAATTAAATCTGCAAAGCTAAATCTCGCAAATTTAGTTGTTTTTGACTTCATGTTATTTCTTTAACCGTCTTTCTCAACTCATAATAGATAATACTAATTAGTCAGTATGGCATTACCACAAGAAACAAACAAGAATCGCAGAATAAACGAAAACGTAATATGACAGGAGTATCTTCTACAACAGAAGGAAAATGAACGTTTTGGATATTTAATGAATCTAGTATTTAATTCATGTCCTAAA
Organism: Labyrinthula sp. Ha; assembly: GCA_015227615.1. Classification (NCBI taxonomy): domain Eukaryota; class Bigyra; order Labyrinthulida; family Labyrinthulaceae; genus Labyrinthula; species Labyrinthula sp. Ha. Next base: position 202,254 of record JAALGZ010000048.1, on the reverse strand, counting down.
TATTAACCATAATAAAACCAAGCGACCATAGTACTCAAGAACAAAACTACATATCAACAGAACTTTAGATTACATGAAATGGGGTTGCTTTTTTACTTTTTGTATATAATTATTTGCACAGTTTTTTTCTCGAAAAAATCTTAGGATTGAACAAAATGAAGCTTAATTACAAAATCTAGTCTTTCCAAAGTCATGAAAGGCTTATTCACGAAAGGTAGCACAAGCTTCTAACTAAGAACCCAATTACTTATATAGAGTTCTATATCTATTGTTTTCCCCTTAATCAAAATGAATGTATTTTGTAGAATAGTTAACCAAACTTTCATGAAAGAAAAATTCTTACCGTACTGATTTTGGAGCACAATTGAAATGAACTGTGTTAGAAACGTTTTCCTTGAGCACACAAACTGCTTAGAAAGCCGATTTCATATAAATTTGAAAGAAACTAATACCTAGAAAGCTTTGAAGACTGTTTTACGAACTAAATATTACTCGGATGAGATTCATACTCATGAAATGAAACGCAGAAAAATACTGAAGTTGCTCTTGAGTATTTTGATTAACGAGAGGCAAGCAGATATTATTTTGAAAAGGATTTGATACTGTTTCAAACTATGCTCATGCTCGAATATTGACCTTAAGATATTTTCTGTTTTCTTAAGCAATTGTAAGATCCCTCTGCTTGGTTTTATGTAAACATCGTCTTTAGTAATATTAAGAGGTAAAGAACAAGATTCTGGCTCGTGTTTCTAAGCAATTGATATACTTTTCTTACAGGTATTAATACTAAACTAACCGAAACCCTCAACTTTGTAACTCTTAGGTTCAATATTTTCTTACTTTGCGCCATGATTGCAGAATAGAATCTCTTAATTGTTTGAATCTTAATAATAAAAAACAAAACATTTTCGAAATTCTAGGTTATGTTTTTTATGGCTCCTAGTTCGAAAAGCTTATGGAAATGATGAACCGCAGAGATTACCGAAGCATTCAAGTAAAAAAAATCTTTTATATACTATACACCAACCTGCCCTCTAACTTTTCTTTTATTAGAAAGGTTCAGAACTCAAATTTAGTTTTTTTTTGTGCAAGTATCTTCAGTAAATTATAATCATCGCCAAAAACAGAAATAAAATAAAAAATAAGTTCAAATATTTACAAAGTATAACGAAGTTACTTATACACCAAGCAGCATATTCAATATTCACTATCAGCAAATAAATAATATATTCTTTCTAACAGTGTCTAAAAACTTTTCTGGAGTCCGTATTATGTCCAACCTTTTTTTCATACAGTAAAAACTTCTCCATCCTCATTTTAAGTTTTCAAATAACCCACTCATTTCTTCCATCAAGTACTCTGGTAATACACTGCACACAACACCACTTGCTCCTCCACTTATTGCAGAGACTACGATCTCTTTTTTCTTTCCAGAGCTCTTACCTTTCTTTCCTTTCTCTAATTTAAGAGAATTCATATCTACTTCAACTCTAGCTTCACTATTTTTTCTCTTATATAGCTTTGTACTAACAGCACTTGCAGCACCAGAAATTAAATTCACTCCTACAGAAGCAACTTGTCCATTTGGTAATACCAAACTTAATCCAAACTTTGTTCCTGTGTTAGCTAAGGAGGATACTAGACTTATTTTCATATCTTTTTTTGCAAGTCTTGCTTGTAATTCCTTTGAATTGTAAAAAGAGTCTCTTGATTTTCCCTTTGCGGAGAGTTTTAAGCAATCTGAAGCATAAAGGAAAAGAAAGTTTGTTAAGAAAGGAAGTGTGCTTGAAGGAACTGGGGCCAATAAGAAAAGTGAAGCTGCTGCTGCACTTGAGATACCTAATGCTAAAAACTCTGATCGGTTTTTAGTTGACAGTGGAGTTTTGGAGAGTTTAGGAAAGAGTTGGAAATCATTCTCCACAAGCTCCCAGTCTTCATCACTTTGGTTTTCGTGTTGCTTTGCTTTGGATGTTTGTCGGAGAATAATAAGATTTGGGTCAAGTTCAGGATCTGATATAATTTCGCACCACGATGCTTGTGAGGAGGAAGAGTCTGAAGAAGTTGTGGATGAAGATGAAGAACTATGTGTATTGAAAAGGCTGGACAGGGTTGCTGGAAGAAAAATAGAGGCATTTAGAGAGGAAATATGAGATATAAATGGAAGTTGAGATGATTCTTCATGTTTTTCATCGTCTTCCTGGCGGTTTTTGGAATAAGCAGGAATAGTTGAAGAATCCATGAATTTGGTTACTTGTTATTTTGATTTCGTTTCTTCAAAATTTTGGGCAATTGCAATATATGAATTTTTAAACTTCTCTTAACAGCAGATTAGTATTGTATTCTTGAAATACAGTAGTTATATTTTGTTAGACAAGAATAAGTGTTCATATATTTCGTATAAGTATAATAGTTGATTATAAGCTCATAAGAACTTCCTTGTATAATAAGTCAGCTTTAACAAAGATTTGTCCTATGTGCACTAATGATGGTGGTCCCATATGTACTACGCTCATGTGTCTCAAGAGAAAAAGAGATAGGATAAGGGATCGAGTATGCACAGTCATCGATTAAGGGTGTAATATCAAGAGGAAGTGATTAAGATGTATCCAAGTTCTATGCAAAGATTTTATACAGCGATTTCTCTTGGTGAAAGCACTAAGCAACAGGGGTTAAAACTTATATGCAACAATACGTTGACACAAATACTTGTTTAAACTGAAGCTATTTCTAAGGACAATATAAAATTATATGTTTAAGTTAGAATAAAAAAAGACAGAATCTGGGTAAAGCTTAAATAGTTTATACTTTATCTACCATCAGGCGTATATCAACTTCGGTACAGCATCAGTTATCTATAGCACCTCATCCAAAACAACTCTAAATACTGCTCACCCCCAGAAGTGTTAACAAACTGAAAACAAACCATACATATCGATTATCCTTTCAAATACTCAGAAGCTATGAATACATCTAAGCACCGCTCCCATACCACCTGCAAATACTAAACTTAAATACCTCACATCATAAGAATCCAGAGGAGAGGCCCCTGATAGTTTACTGCTAACAAATTTCCATTAATACGATAAAAAATAAAAATTAAATGCAAAGTCAATGTTTTTCAGTAATAATTTCAATATAAAATAAAAATGAACCTCTTGGGTAACTCAAGAACTTTAAGTTGTCAAGGATTAAGCGCAACTTAAGTCATAATATCCAGGGAGCAATTAACTCGGAGTTGTGAACAGAACTCAATAGTGAAATGACCTATGTATTGCCTCTACAAATATTCTCCTCGTGACTCGGGGTTTAGTTAATAGAAATTAATGCTAAATATATTGACTTCCTAATAGAAAAGTTTTGAGCGGTAGAACCCAACAAGCTAACAAGAAACGTAGAAGCCCATGACAGGCACCGATGGGTCATATTTATAGCTGTGAAATACACATAACAAAGAATGGCATATCTGCATCTTACTTGGATTATGATAAAGGTGAAGACTACTGGTATATGAGGAGATGCCTCAAGGACGTATAATCCTTAAAGAATCTTTCAGTCAGAATACCTGAAGGTTAAGTGGCTATATTAATGTTAGCTCAACGAAATCGCGAATTAATGCGTGTTCCTAAGATATTTTATGCGCCCAAGGGTCAAGATAGCAACATTCTGGTTATATTTTCATTTGTATTAAACAGTTCGAAATGTCGTAGTTGAATGTTGGATATTTGAGTCTAAACTGTGTTCCTAAGATAATGCCCAAATTTTAATATTAACGAAAAAGCTTCCTCCTCAAGAGTTTCTTTAACATTTAAAGAAATACATAAAGTATATATATTTTTTTATTTTCCCCACATTCTAACTACATGGCTAATTTCTCGAATGTATCTTCGCACACATATACTCTTCCTGCAGTGTCATTTTAAAACCTAAAGAAACACATTTTCTGCGCGTAGAATTACATCTATCTCCTTGACCAGGAGGTTGAGATCCATTTTTTTATTTCTGTAGTGGTAAAATCCATCTCACTAGCTTTACTTAGTTCTTATAGCCTACTATCCTCGCCAAATTTGCAGAAAGATTTTGTATGTGGCCTGGAGAAAAGAAATACAGCTTCATTATTACTCTTAAGCTAATTTGCATACTTAAATCTGATTCAAAAAAAGATTTTTCATATGGATTCAGAGCTACATTTACCATTTTTGAGTAGTAAAGGGTATTGAACATCGTCATAACTCAGTTATGAATCACAGTAATACATCGACACTAGCTTAAAACATTACGAGCTTCTCGATCAATAGAGTTCTGTGTTGTTTAACTATATCAAAAAATATGTAGTAATTTTCTTCGGTTATTGTCCGTCATCTGTTTTAAAAGCCAGTTTGAACACATTTTTGTAGTTCATTAAAGTATTGGGGCATAATTTACATCTTCATAGAAGAAAAATGTCCTTTTTCGTTTTTGTGGTCAAATCTTCTACAGTGAAAACCACAGGTTTGGATAGAATTTTAAACTTCTCCAGAAATTGCTGAGATACTTTGCTAGATCAACTCTTACCGACTGTTTTGTTTTCTAGCATACTGGGAAAAATTCCGTTTCCGAAGAAGCATCGCTCCTGCAACGCAAGAAATCGGAAATTTTCTCTTGTTTTCTTGGCTGCCTAATTAATTATAAAATACGAAATAACCATCACCCAAATATTTTAAAACCTCTTATTTAGACTCACAGTTTACATCAATAATTCAAAAATTTAACAGCATCGGAGTTATGAAGTCTCTGGTTTATTATCAATATATTTTAAATAGTGATTACCAACGATTGATTTCTTCGCACATTGCTGTGGACAAATCATTATATCTAGTGGTAATAATAAGATCAAGGCATAGAAAAGATCTAAAAAAGAGAAATTTTACATAATCCTCTTTTTTTTGACGCATTTAGTGCAAGGAAAAAAGCTCAAATATGCAACTATATTTTATGGGAAATATTAAGCAATAGTTTATATTACTTTAGTCATAACTTCGCATATGTTTAGATTCTACAATGAAATAAAAAATGAAGCAAAGCTCCTTCTAATGTCACTAGAGTTATGAAAATTTGCACTATCAAATCCTATGGTCCCTCTTTCTCTTTCTTTCACATTTAAGCCTGGCAAACAACTCTTTGACATGTAAATTTTATTCGCATTGAAACCTTACATATTTTTCTTTGAATCCTAACTCTTAGTCGAATATCAAGTTAACTTTATATTTTTTCTGAAGATAGTTTTGTATGGTTTAATATCCATACCATCAGTTTCTTCAGCTATCACATAATGTTTTGAAAATATAAGTTTTTTATCAGGTGATTGCTAGCTGTATAAGTAAATCTGATGGTGAAACATTGTTAGAGTGACCTCTCTAATAAATAACCACTTTTAGGGTTGCTGGAAATTGATTAGATGAGACTGGCTAATGTTTGAACCCTTAATTAGATTAAGCGTAAATTCGTCACTCTATAAGAGAGAAGTAGAGTCTATGCATCTACAGCCAAGAAATACCTTTTGGGTATAGCTCTCTGCATTAAAACAGTACTGACCTTAGTCGTTATAATACTAGAATATTCCCTGGAGTGTATATTTCAAGATAATAATAAGCGATCAATGTGGTTTGTTGCTACAAATTCGTATCTTTGGGTTTGAGGTGTTTGTTAAGACTTATATAACATTTCTGGTGTTATATTGTTAAGGTTTCTTTTCTGAAAATAATTCTAAAAGAAGATTCCTATTTATAGAGTTCATACCTCATAATAATTAAACTGGAAAAATGAATATATGTACTGTTAATTTGATATTTCACGGGCTGTAAAGGTATTCATATTGTATCTTCAATACTGTTTCAAATAAACCCTACAATATATTTCTTAGAACCATATAAGAAGCAGCAATAAATAAAATTTTCTTCGAGGATTTCCTTGTTGTGGCAACTGAATGGCCGCATAAATTAATTCATAGGGGGCAACTAATGATTTCTTTCCTGTGAAGTTCAAGAGTGTTCCACTATATTTCAAGAACTTCTTCCAACTCATGAAACTGTTGACCTTAAGAATTCATTCTACCATCTTCTGTGAATTAAATCTGGTTGCGTAAACCCAAGAACTGTAACAAAAAAACACAGGAAAAATCATATTAGTCATAAGGGGGTTCCGCTTTCTTTGAAATAAGGTCCATTAAAGAGAGTTGCTTCACCTTTAAGCCCAATCCATCGTTTTCATACTGCTTATTTCTCCTGGAACCTATTCAAACGAAGTTTCAGGATTACCAGAGTCTTCAAGTTTAATTCACGCTCCGAACACTCCTTTGTAGAAGAATCGAGTCATGAGATCATTGAAAACATGAATTTATATGTTTTAAAGATGGGCTTCTGAGACATGGTTGAGAGGACTTAGTGAAGGAGTGTTTTCTCTCAACGAAATCTTGGGTATTTATGAATCGGTTTGTTTCAAGGAAACTCTGTTAAGCTTTAGTGAAAATATAATATTGACCAACTATTTACGAACTGGAAGTTAAGCTTATGGACCTTCATCAAATATGTTCCTTTCCGATTCATGGTGAGATCTAAGCTTTGTTCTTAGACTTTCTGGTTTTCTTTGAATTTTAATATCTAATAAATAATTTATTTGTGTATTACTTATTGGTCGTCTGCTAATTACAGCTGTCGTATCCACATAACTACGATGTACTTTTCTCCCATAGTTTCCTCCTTTGAACTTGCAGCAATGCCTAGTGAACTATTAACTACTGCGGTGGATGGCTACTACAAAATTAATTTATAGTAGGAGTTATTTCTTACATTGGTGATTGATCCCTTGTGCTTATATTATGCACTGGAACAAATCTATCCTGCAGGAAGATAACTTCTTTTTCTTGTCACTACTCTTGCTAAATTAATTTGGGGTTCTGCAATCTAAAGAAGCTATTGGTATGAGTGTGAAACCTCTCCTGGTTCACTACTTATCATTGATAAGTTCCCAAACAGTGATTTCATACGGTTTTTGTCAGTCGACGAGTGACTAACCGAAGATAACTAAATCGAAGGAAAAGTGACCCCTTAAACTCGGTCACAACAAATTCCTTTAAAGAAGTGTTTCTTTCGTTCTAAACGATGCTTAGGATACTTCACACTCGCGAAGTAAGCTAACCTAAGACTTTCCAAAGGTTTTCCTTTGTTTTGATCAGATAACTGTAACTATAGCTAAGTATTCGAACTCTCAAATACAATAGTTACTTTTTATCTTCTCTTGGTTTTGTGTTAATTAGTTATGTCTTAATTTCCCAAAATATCACGTACAATCTAACCTATTATTTATCCTAGAAAAAGCACCTAAAACTATGGGTACTTTAATTCTAATTCAATTATCTACATTCTATACTAATTAAATAACACAAGTCTCTAAAATAAATTACAAGAACTCACACAGGTTACAAATATTTTGAGTATAAATATATAAGTTGCGCAATAAAACAAGGAAAGATTCGACTTATTGCGAAACATTGCATCTGCAGCTTCAATTTTCAAAGAAAGTACTTCTGCGCTCATTTTTGACAGAGAGGAGATGAAGAGAGCAGGTTTCTAACGTATTTTGGTACTATTGGTTTTATTGTATAAAATAATCGTGCTCATAAAAGATAACTAGGTGCAGTCTCTACAATTGACTGTCCAAGAAGCTAATGAAGCTTGAAGCTATTTGAAGTGCCCTGGAAGATGTATCGAGAGAAAGATTGAAGTGTTTCCAACTAAGTTTCTTAGATATAAAATTAAATTTAGAGTAGATATGTTATCATAGAGAGTCGACGGTGTGAATAATACTGGGCTTGTTCTTGTAGGCTAGGAAAGCACTCTAGGTGGGAAAAGTCTGCTCTTTCCAGGCGCATGTAAACAAAGCAATATGTCTAGTACACTTTCTTCACAAAAGAATTGAAGAGGTTCACAGTATCTTTGAAAGGCTGCAACCATTGAAGTTTGCAAATGACAAGAACTTGTTGATTGAACACCGTGTCGTGCAACTGCAGGGGCCGTTCATGACCACTATTCTTAATTATTTGAGGTCGAGTTTAATTTTTTTAGAAACAGTGCCTCTACTCGCTTCCTTCATAGCTTGATATCTCTTCATGTATTGGCGTTTGCAACTTCCTTTTTCCCTCATCAAACGTTCTACCTCATTTTAACCCGGCTTTATTTTTCTTTCCTTTAAAGCAAGAATTCTCATCGGTATTACCCATACCAATGCTCTTGTTATTTTCTACAAAGTTCCAGTGTAACTTAAATTTAGGAAGCTGAGTTGAATCCTTTTCAACGGGATATAGTATAGGTAAACCTGTATTCAACTAGGTTTTACCTCTTTTTAAGCAAGTTTGTTTTATTTTCTTCGAGAATGGTTCCATGTACAATCTTTTCTAAATATCTATCTTAACAAAAAATCCCTCGCTCTCTTTAGGAGTACGTTCTATCTTGGCGGTGCCTCTATTAAGTATGTGTCATCATTATGCGAAGGGAGCTTCTAATGGCTGAACCTTAAGCCGTGCGATGCCGAAGAAAATAAAGTTTGGGTAGAAAGCTTAAAGACTAAGCGAAAATTGACATAATTCTGTGCATAAATATTTCTTCATAATACTATTGAACAAAGATCGTTCTCAAATACTCCAGTCAGAATCCGAGTCATCGTCCTGATTTGTAACCAACGCTCTTCTTTCATCTATAAAATTTTTTAACTTACTCATGAGCTCGTTTTGCTGCCTGGGATTTTTTATACTTACTTTTTCTAGACGTACACTAAGTGCTCTCATGTGATCTTTCATATCTCCATTTCTCCTTACAACTCTCTTCGGCAATATTTTCTTCTCACCTGTTTTTTTCCTTCCTTTAGGACTAGTGTTTTTAATCTTTGTTAGTTTTACACCCTTTGCGATATCCAGCAATAGATCTTTATTCTTCTCCTCCTTAACCTCACCTTTTGAAGGCATGGGAGGCAATGGGGGTGCTTTTGGGGCCTTGGGGCCCTTTAGGCCTGGCAAGCTTTTCGGAAGAGCTGGTTTCATTCCTTTAGTTCCAGCAGCAAGAGGTGGGGGTGGTAACATTAGTGGAAGTTTTGGTGGTGGAGGTGGTAGAGCTTTCGCCCTTTCTTCGGCTTCTTGTAGCAGTCTCTCAGTTTCAATTAATTTCTTTCTCTGCTCCTCTTCAATCTGCTTTGCTAAGGCTTTTGCTTGGGCAGCTTCTTGCCTAGCCCGCTCCATACTCTCCTCCAACTCTCTTAGCTTCTTGTCTTGCTCCTCCTTCTCTAGATTCTTTGCCTCCAATTCCTTAATTCTCTGCTTTTTCATCTCTTCTTCCTCCTCTAACTTTTTCTGCAACTGTTGTTGCTCGAATTGCAGTTGTCTTAAGCGTTGAGCACTTTCTTCCTTCATCCTTTCCATTTCTTTTTCCTGCTGCTCTCTTTCAAGACGTTGTTGATTCTTTTCCTCTTCTAATCTCTGAATCATTTTTTCTTTTTCTTCCTGTTCTCTTATCCTTTCTTCAAGCATTCGTTCTCTATCCTCTTTTTCTTTCTGCAGTCTTTCAAGCAGGCCCCTGTCATTGTTCCTCTCGTGCAACTCTTGGTTTAAGCGCACTTCCAATTTATCTAACTTCTCCCTCTCGCCAGCAATAACCTCGGCTAAACGTTTGCTTGCATTCTCTTCTTGAAGTTTTATCTGTCTAATTCTCTCTTCTTCTTCCAACTGCAGTTGTTTACGCAACCTCTTTGCCTCTTCATTAACAGCCTCTTGCTGCTTCAGCTGCTCCCTTTGCTGTTCTTCTTGCTGCCTCAGCAGAGCTTTAAGCCTATCAGCCTCTTGGGCCATCTCTTGCTCTTTACTTTTTTGTTCAGCTAGCCTGAGCTCTAAGTTTCTCTCTTTTTCCGCCTTCTCTCTTTTAAGGTGTTCTAATAATGCCGTGTTATTACTTTTCTCTTCAAGCTCTTTAGATAACTTGAATTCAAGTTCAGCTAATTTGCCTCTCTCATTTTCAATTACACCTTCCAAAGCATCCATTTCTCTTCGCTGCCTTTCTTGCTGCATCCTCTGTTGTTGCATTTCTTCTTCTCTAGCAAGCCTTTCCTGATTTAGCCTCACCTGCTCGGCTTCAGCCCTCCTTCTTTGGGTTTCAAACTTCTCTCGGGCTAACCTTGCCTCTTCTCTCTGCTTTTCAACCTCTTTTTTCAGAGCAACCTGACTTTCAACACTCCTTTTCTCAGCAGCGCTACTTCCCCTACTCTTACGTGTTTTTCTACTCATCATTCCAGAACCATGGTAGTGCTCCATCTGTGCAAAATCATCGACTCTGTCATACCCATCTTCTCTGCTCTGAAATGTTCTGCTGGGCTGATATCCCAGACTTTGACGGAGCTCCTCACTCAACCTATCACGCGGCTGTGCTCTTCTTGGGGGTACTCTTGGCGGAACAGGAGGCGGACCACCAACTGGTTCCATCTCACTTTGCCTGTACTGGCTACCATAAACACTTTCCTGAGGCTGTGGATCATGATATCTTCTAGTTCCAAAGGTTTGGACAGGATTTGGTGAAGAGAAACTGCCGTTCAATTTTTGAACAGCAGTGCTGCCTCTGTTGTAAAAGCTGTTCTGCTTCGTATAATTCGTGGGCCTACCCTGTTGAACAGTTCGAGCACTTTGCATGGCGCCACCCATTCCTTGAAATTGGCCTCTTTGGCTCTGTTGCATTGTGTAGTGAGATTGTACTTGACTAGGTCTGGGTGAATACATGCTATGCCCTCCGTATGCAGACCCTGGTGAGGCTATTGCCGCACCACCAGAGAAGTAATCTGCACTCGCAAAACTTCCCCTTCCGCCGTTATATTCTTGCTGTTGCACCATATCTAGAAAATCTCTTGCAGTATTAATATCCATACCCCTGAGATCCTTTTTACGGATCCCTGCTTCTTTAAATAACCTCTTCCATTCTGGGTTCATACCCTCTAAACCTGAGAGACCACTTGCTTCTAATCCACCAGCACCTAGTCCTACATGACCTACATGCTCAACCTTTCCTACAGTTCCAATATCGTCTAGATTAAGTTCATTTTTATCCTTCTTTTTAAACATACCAAAAATTCCATTGCCCTTTTTTTCTCTCTTTTTTTTCTTTCTAGTAAGCCGCTTCTTTTTGTTTGCGGCTTGGGCGGCAGCTGTAATTGCCCTTGGCTTGTTTGTTAGAACATGAGCAAAAAAAGCGTTGGCATCTGAAAGCGAAGAGAAAGCAAACCCAGCAACACAATCCTCCATCTCGAAGTAGTGAAACTGGTTTTCTTCGCGGTCTTGCACATAATTAATGTCCTCATACAGTTCATATTCGAATAAAAGGGAGAAGGTTTTTAGAGAATAGATTTGAAAGAAAGTAGGTTGATTTGGATCTGAAAAGTCTTTTACAAGACAAATAGCTCCTGTAACTTCGGTGTCTGTCCAGCGAGAAGAAGTGAGGGCAGGGAACTGAGCTAGAATAGAGTCTGGATCAGCAAATCCAGCTAACTTAGGGTCAGGCGATGAAAGAAATAATCTGGCGATGGAATATGTGATCAGATCAAATTGTAATGGGAGCGATGCCTTCAGTCGCTGATGCTCTGAAGGGGTCAAACTCATTCTGTCTTTTCGTTGTTCAACACTTTGTAGATTTTCCAGCTAAGAGTTAACGGCTAAGCTACTGTCGCAAGTTGAACGGGAGTTACTAAATAAATCGGAGTCATTAGTTAACTCCACATTTGCCATGCGCACATTATTTGAACTGAATAGGAGTCGATTAAGACCTAGTATGAAATCAGTCATGTTCTGAGTAAGATTTTTTGTATCATCAGACCGTGAGAGTACTAGTAGTTGTTTTAAAGAATTTTGCGAAAGTATGCATACGAGAGAAGGTAAATTAAATTATTCCATCTTAATAACAGTAAAATAGTGTTGATAAGGTAATCGTATTTGATATTTTTGAGAGTACCGGGATACCTGAGACAAAATTCAGCTCCCGCTTTTGAACATTTTCCTGACTTTCTGCTGTCATGTTTTACAAGACACGAGAATAATTAAAAAGGAAATATCTCATCAGAACAGGAGCAAAACATCTACAAGGAAGCTTTTTGTTTCCCACTCCTTCCAATTTGCGACAGTTCTCAACATGTCCTTATATTGCGATATAGCAATAATATGATATATTCAAAGTAAAACTGGAAAATATGGCGTGGGGTGGGGTTCTGTTAGGACTTAAGATTCATATTGTTGTCAGCCAATATAAGACTAAGCTTCAAGTACTTAAAATGGATCATCAAATAACACAAGAAGGTCAGAAATCCGTAACGATTTCCTAGAGAAGTGAACGAAGTACTCAGAAACTAAGAGTAAGGTATATCGTTAACGATGAGTTTCAATAACTATGCGAAGTTTATCACTCAAGTAATTTTATGTAAGTATGCACAAATGACTAATTCCACAATCACTTATATCTTCTGATTGATTTTTTTTAATTAAGTTGTGGTTTAATTGCCTAATATATTATCTCAGAAAATTCCCCAAGGGTGCCCAAAATATTCCTCCTTGGACGTCAACGGTATTAGAATAATACTCTCTATCCTACTGTAAACAAACTATTAACTAGCACAAGTCAAAAAAAAACCAAACAGATAAGCTCACACATATTCTATACTACCTGCTAGATGCAGCTATTGTTACTGGTATAAGGTAAGATTGAACCAAAGTTCTTTTTCATGTTATTGTGTTTCATGAGGGTTTATTTGGAAATATATTATGCCATGACCTGGGAGGATAGAAACTGTGCACAAAAAGTCAATAGAAATGTGGATGACAGATATGAGAAGTGAAAAAGGTTTACAAAGTACAAAACCCAGAACGCCGACCCCTGGAACCAAAAAGTTCTGCAACTTAAGTTGAGATCAGCTTATTATTGCTGTTTCTAAGAAAATTTCAAGTTTTAAGCTAGTCGATGTTGTAGTTAAACATAATTGGGGCGGTTCCGCTGTTATGAAGAAGGGTTAAATTATTTGTCCTAGTTGCGAAAACAAATAGGTAAAAAAATATGCATTGAAGCCCTTCGTGAGTATTAAGCGAAGAAAAGGGATGAAAAGTAGAGTCTGTCTAACTGTGGGACATATTCATCAAACTGTGGAACTATTTGACCCCGATTTTTATTGCAACGACAACCAACATGCCTTGGCAGGTAAATCCCGCTCATGTTTTCTGAAGGGCCAAAAAATCTTTGGGTTCAAACTCAGACATTGATGCATTTTCTATAGAAATTTATGCCAAACAAAATTTTTGATACTCTGGTTGATACTAGATTTCATATGTGCTTTACACTGAAAAGCATAATTTCAGGGCAAATCCGCATCACCTGTGCAACTGAAATGTTGAAATCTTTTTCTGAAGCTTTCCGTTATACTCGCAGTGGAATAGTTTACCTCTCTCTCTCTCTGGTTTTATTACTCGACGATAGGTTTTAGTTAGATATCACTGCGTATTCGGCTCGCACTCCCTTCATTACCTTCAAGAGCACGTGTAGAAGGCATAGCATCGTAGGCTCAAAGTTGAATTTAATTATTAGAAAAGGATAGAGATGGGTAAGACAGAAAGTAGACCAACTTTCCCTCCAACTGCAAAGCTTCGTTTTTGTATACTCTAGATTAAGAACTGAGCGGCATACACTGCTTGAAGGTCTGGGAGAGGTTGGGTCTATCTACGACAGAAGAGCATTTCTTCCTCTAGAGGAGTTTAAATATTTACAGCGAATATTGTTTGTTTCAACCATGTGAACTATTTTTAATGTTTCATTGTATGTTCTTTGTTTTCTTAATAGAATGAGCTTGAGCTAAAATTTTAACTATTTTGCTTCTTTAGTTACTCCCATCCATGAGAGATTTTGATCCTATCGTTAGAAAAATCTGTAACCAAAACAACTTGGTAGGCCATTCACGAGCAACCCAAGATACAATCAGTGATATGAAGGTTAACAAAGGGGCCGGTGATGAGTAGATACTGCTACAACCATTATTTCCACTTGGAAAAATATCTCGAATTCAGATTCATTTAGACTTTTCATTTCAAAGATCATACGTATACATATACTATTTGTGTTGTTCATTCATTTCATTCTCCCGTGCTTGTTTTTTGTTTGCTAGGAAGGAAGAGATAAAATATAATGAATGACCCAGCAGCAATCAACTAGAAATAAACTATTGAAAAAAGTTAATAAACAATGATTTTCCTGAATAAGTTTCCTGGAAAGTTTATGGTGGCATTTTGACGTTATTTTGGAGGAGCAGATAAGTGAAATGTAAAAAACTAGAATATTAATTAAAAGTAAAATAGTGTTACAAAATAAATTCACACAGTTGCGTTGAATGGTTTGTAAATTGACTCATTGCTAAGTTCAGATGACAATATTGTTTTAACCACTCTTGTATAAGAATACCGCTGTAAGTCCTAAACAACGAATGCTGTAGACACGGACAGCAGTTCAATAAATAGCAGGGACAAATCAGTACTCGTAGAATATGATTGAAAGTATTCTGTTGTGATACATTGGCATATTAAGTTTCTGTTAGTAGGACAAAAGAGTAAATGTGTTGACTCTCTCTGTATATGTTCCCTGTTCTTTAGAGGAAACATGAGAACCACTAGGACAATTTCTAACATTAACTATATTATATACAAAATATACTGAATTGCTGAATGCCTTGTCCTTCCTCGGAGACGGTCATGATAAACGTTCTTTAGTACTATAGGCTTCAACTATCCATTCATGTGGCCAGAAGTATGATATAAAGGTAAACTAAGGTAAAAGTTTATCTATATTTAGTGCAATACCAAGCGTAGGAAGGTAAGCAAACTCGCGACTATATGAAAAAATTTATTTTAATTTAGTTAATTTGTCGAAATTACAGACAAATATACCTTTGAAATGAGAAGTGAAGGAGATAGAGACGCAGATTTAAAATTAATAGTCATCCTGTGATTTTGCAACCCGACACTACAAACTTCTCAGATTTCAGTCTTGATTACCATCTGTCAGAGTACCTTCCTGTTTATGATTGCGACTAAGAATTACAAAAAATACAAAAATAAGTATCGAGGTCTGTAGAATTAGTATCTATAATAGACTTCACGGCTATTCTTATTATTCTTACTGTATTGTATTAAGCATTCGCGTTACTTGTAGTACTGAGAAATGATAAGAACAAGAGTAATATCCATTCTAAAGTTCTTCTCAGTTGGAGAATTTTTAAGCTGTGTAGTCAGGTGACCTTTTGTATGTAAGGTCTTCACTACTGCCATACAACTACAGATATTATCTTGTTAAGAATACAAAACTATGTATTTGGAACTATGTCGTAGGATGAATATTCGTTAATTATACGTGTTGTTAATACTCTGTGCGTAAAGTTGATAAGTAGTTAGGTTGAAATAGTACAATGCCAAAATATATATACTTTTTTGATGTACTAGTTATATGTTCACAATTTGTTGCAAAGGTTAAGCAATTAGGCAAATATCTGTCAGTCTCTGGGTTGCTTGAAATATAAGTTGATTAGTTTACACTAAAAGTACCTAACATGGTAAATTCTCTAAGAAAGGAAATAATTGATCGTGAGTAACTACTCGAATAAAAAGTGGAATAGCTTTAACATTTATCCATTAATGTCCGGTATAAATTCTTAATAGTGTACCTGTTAACTTAGCTATACCATTTCAAGATAAGATATTAGTTGAATGGTACTTATTATATGACACTCTTATATTATTTAAATGACAAGTTGTGCGCTAAATCCTAATATACTTACCTAAAGAAATTACACTATAATGTAAACCAAACCACTATGCCCTTGGCGTTCATACAACATAGTCGGTTATATATCTATATATATATTTAGTCATTATAAGTTACTCGGAAAGTGCACTCCCTATCCTGATTAATTGGATATTAAAAGTTTTTAAAATTAGTTTGTGCTGTCTTAACGGAGGTTATAATATAAGCTGTTATTAGAACTGATGCTTGAGAATTTCAAAGAGTAAAGGCACTTTCCCATCTGATCAGTGTTGGTGTCCATGAAAGGTACCAGCAGATTTGTTCAGAAAAAACTTCGATTTTATAACTCAAGTTTAACGGAGTCATCAATGTGCCGTAATTAGAAATTATTTTAATTTCCTGATGCTGAAGGCAAGCTATTGCGCTAGAAGATCCGAATACTGGGATAATCGCCTTGATAAGTTTCAAGCTTGGTCAGATCTGTTTCTTCTATCAAGAACACATAAAATTCTCACAAGAATAGAAAATAACATATATTTATATATATATACTTCATGTTGCGAGAATTAAATATTATGTGTATTATTTGTCAAAAGAAAATTACACCTGGATTCCTTGTGCTAAATTAATTATAATATTCATAGGGTTCTGATACACAGAAAATACCAATTATTATTGCTTTTATTTCATCAGATAATAATCGGACATTATTTCATAAAACACTTTCAGTATTATTACATCTTTGCAATTTCTATCATGTGTATTATTGATCTCTCAGATGTTGAAGCCAGCTTTATGTGAAGGGAATTATTTCAATATGGATAGAGTCTTGCTCCTTAGTAGATTCATTTATTTATACAAAGTGTAACCAACAAGGTTAGTCGCTTATAGTTCATTGGATATATATGCAGTTGGAACAACCTTTATATATGAAGAAAAAATAATTCCAAGTGCTTTGATTTTTACTTAGCTAAAATTTTAATTTCTGAAAAAAAATTGAAGTTAAATTAGAATTACTTCTAGAACTCTAGTGAATGCTTAAGTATTAATTCAGGAATCTCGTCTTTACGCCAAGCTTGTTTATTTCTCAGTTACATTAGAATTTTCGAATTTCTTATCATGTTGAACATGTTTCTTGTTTCGCAAAGTATTTTTAGCTATTTAACTGTCTGATTCTGTGGTAATGCTACATTCTAATTGGAGCTATTATTTACCCAATAGCCGACATGTATTTGCATATTCTCAATATATATCTTAACTTTTTAAAGCCATTTTCCAGCTGAAATCAGCTTCCCGATTGCACTATTCAAGTACTTGATGTTATTAAATTTCTTTTATGAAATTTTCACCATCCTATTGACTTTTCTTGTCGTTTTTGGAATGAAGCTTTGTTGTATCATTTTTACATGCTTTCAGATCGGTTATTACTTGTCTTTACTTGGAGCTATAGGTTCTTCACCAGTTGAACGCAATTGTTCTTACACATTAGAAATTATGCAGCTCAACTGTTTTGCCGAAGAGGTGATATTGCTGCTCGGAATTTAATCTATATAGGGATTTTACTCTTTCTGTAGCAATTGGCTCGTCCATGACCGTGCTTATGGTTTCGGAAAGTTAAGTACTATTTACCTCAAATCCTATGGTAACTTGATGGTTTTTGTGATAGTCTTGCTCCAAAAAGTGTTCACTCTCTTGGAGCTTCGTTGGGGTGCCATTCACCCCCATTGTCTTAAACAATTTATAGTCGTTTCCAAGTAGAAGAGAGTTTTTTTTATTAAGTAGCTCCAAAACGTTCCGTTGCAGGCCTAGTATGTTATCCAAATGCTTATTTTAAATTAACTCATTCTTGGTAATTATGTTGTTAAAACCACTCTACCTCATACTATTTGATATTAGTAGTTTGTGCGAGAAAGCCAATATATTCGCTCTTACCTGATTTTTTTCTTAATCAGTTATTTAAGATTTATACTTTGCTACTGAATATATACTTTCAAGAAAATACTTTTGTAGTTATTGACGGCTCAAATTGTCCTTTCTTACTTTTTATTTATATGGCGACTCCCTCATTAATGCCATCACCAATCAGTAGAAGTCGACTCTTGCTTATCTTGTCTAATATCTTCTGCTACAGAGTTTCCAAAAATTTTTGTATTCTGCTGTAGGATTCTAGAGTAATGACATAAATGTTGGTTCTTATCAGGGTTTTCCTTGTACTTGACTTAAATTTTAAGACCAAGACTCCGTCCATCACTACATAAAGGTGATTCAACATTCAAAAAGGCGTTGCCTAACGAAGATTGCTACATCATATGACCTGATTCTTACCATCAAAGAGAGCTTCCTTCCGAATGCTTCTATGCAGATTACCTGATTGAATTGCTTCAGTTTACTTAATTCCTCTATGGCTGACTTCTTTGAATAGTAAAAATTCAGGGAACTCAGTGTTACGATTGTATTTTCTAAAAGTAATGTAAGTTGAAAAGCAGTTGAATCTACAGCAATCTTTGAACGATTTTATTTTATAGTAGCTTCTTAGACCAGGGGCTCTTCAGAGTTCTAATATTAGCTCTCGATACTTAAAGTCTCTAGACTTCAGGTTCTCTCGAAAGTGGTGCTTTCCTGGTGAAATGATTCTACTGCTAGTGTTCTATGTTGTACTAGGGTGATCCAAGTAAATTAAAAATGGTACCAAGTTTAAGTTAGGAAGAGCTACAAATGCTCAGAGGTATTATTCCGAGTAAGAGGTGCTCCTTTCATCAGCTAACAAGGTTTGAGGATTCATTATAGCGCTGTGATCATCTAAACAGAAACATAGAAATACTTTTGTTGTCAATCATTTTCAGGTTTTCTCAAGAATTACCGTTATACTGGATACTATGACCTTGTCTAGTCATACCTGAAACTGAGGCTGCTACGTGGGCCAAAAAGTGTTTTCTTATTAATTACTTTCCAAGTACCGATTGCTATGCCAAACTTAGCACCTCTTCGACATTGGTTGACTGCATGTACAACATAAAAACAGTGTTCAAATAGAGTCATCAATTACGTTACGTTTAGTAACAAGGGAATTTTCTTATGTGGAAAGTTTGGATCTGGAGAAAAGTATCGTCTTTTTCGTTTGTATACTCTCTATCGAGCTAATTTGTGTCATAAGAAAGTGACAAACAGAGTATCCTAAAATATCAATAAAGTTTGGTTTCAAGTCAAAGCGTAGAAGGAAGCGATATTTTGGATTTTTCTTATCAGATATCTACAGTAGATAGTTTTCTGATATCAGTTTTTCTTTTTGAGCTGTGATATTCGAATAAGATTTTTTTACTCCGGAGTCAAATTCTCCTAAATCCCATTGGCCGAATTTTTAATTGCCCAATTTTTTTTTGAAAAAACCAAACCAAAAAAATCAAGATACCAAATTTCAAATCATGACAGTTGCTTGATAAAATATAAGACAGGACAACGCTAGTACCCCAAAAACACAATAATTTACAAGATTTGGCAAGAATATACAAGATTTAACAAGAATTTACAAGATTTAGTGCTTCTCAGAGGGTTGAAAATGCAGGTTTTAGTCAAGGAAAAAGTCAAGGTTCAGGATTAATCAAAACAAAAGGAAGGGGTTCAACATTTATATTTAAAAAAAAACAGGTTCAGGATTTATATTTCAAGAAAACAAGTTCATGAAACTATATTTCAAAAAAAAGGGAGGGAGTTTGAGTTCAAGGATTTATATTTCAAAAAAAAAGAAAGCGAGTTTGGATAAAAAACTTGCACCTAGATTAGATTACGAATCCACTTTAGTTTTAAATTTTAATTTTAACAATAATCTAAATCTTCTGAGTTCCAGTTTTCAAAATTATTAGTCTTAAACCTCTAATTATGTCAGTTCATATATTTATTTATTAACTTCCACATATATTTTAATGTTTCTGTGTTCAAGCTATGGAAAAAAAATTAAATTCATCCTTATCTTCATGGAGTGCCGAGTGGGAGGGAGGATCGTGTAATGAGGGCCATTTTTAAAGACGTGGGGAGCAAGAAAGTCTCCCCACTACGCTAGGGAAAGGCAACTTTACATTTTAATGGTTTTTTACTATTAATATGTATTTGGTATCTTCTAATGCACTTCACTTTGTTCTCAGCCCCCTCTGTTTTTTGTCCAAGTATTGGAAATTATTGTTCTGCGCATCCATTATTCAGACGAAGTATGATGAAAAAAAATTGAGAAATCGATCTGACCAATGAGATCGCGAGGAGTATTTGACTCCGGAGTCAAAAAACCGGATCCCTGTGATATTTGGTATTGGTATAGCTGGACAAGAATTACCCAAAAATGTAGCTGCATTGAAACAAAGGTTTGTGCCTTTGTCAAAATCAACAAATCAATATGGAGAACAATCTTGCACCGATGCTGGCTGCGTTCACTGTAGGTGCAGCATTCGCAGGAGCTGCTTATAAATTCGTCCTGGCGCCTAAGCAACAACAACCAGGAAAATCAAAGAAGAAAAAACGGAAAAACAAGAAAAAGAAACCAAAAGATACACCAAAGCAAGAGAAAAAAATTGAAAAGGTTGAGAAGAAGATAGAAAAACTTGAAGCTAAAAAAGAAAAGTTGAAAAGTAAAATTCCCCAGGAACCTGTTGCTAATAACGAAGCGGCTAGTGATGAGGTGAAAGAGGAGCCTAAAAAGAAAAAGAAGAAGAAACGGAAGAAAAAGAAGAAGCCAAAGCCTGAATCAGATGATGCTGAAAGTGAAGAATCTTCAAAACCCATTAAGGTTGAAAAAGTTGCCTCATTACCTCAAACTTCAATTGTTCAGGTTGTGGAGCACACGGTTTCAGATGACGAAGGCTGGGAGACCATTCCCATTAAGTCTAGAAAGGTGCCAGCTGTTGTTCAAAAGGAAGAGCCGAAACAAAATAAGAATGCAAAGAAGGCTAAAAAAGTTCTAAATCTTGGAGACTATGTCACCTTAATTCTAGGACAAGGAGGAAAGACGATACAAAATATTTCTGCTATGTCTAATGCTAAAATCAATGTCTCCAAGCAAAATAACCAGTGCACTATCACTGGTGATGAAGATGAAGTAGAAATGGCTACTCAAATGATTACCTCCCTAATATCAAACCAGGCCAAAGAGATTGTAACAGTAAGCTCACGACTTGACAAGGCTATTCTATCTAAGGCGGACACCAAACAGAAAATTCGTGAAATTTCTGGTGCCAAACTTGAATTTAAGTTTGAAACCCCTGATGATTCTGGCAAGAATTCTACGGCTGGAAAATCAAAATCATCTTCTGATGTCATGAAGATTGTAATAAGTGGTGAGACTGGCAAAGTAAAACTTGCACGGGAGCTGATTACAGACCTACTTGCTGGTAAAGGCTTAGATGGAAATCCTGGTATTAAGAGAGTTGAAGTCAATGCGTTTCAAGCCAGAATCGTTATTGGTCAACGCGGAGAAATGATCAACAAGCTGCAAAAGGAAAGTGGAAGTAGCATCAATGTAGAATTTAGTGAAGGAGACGCGAGTTCAAGAAGTGGTACCGCCATTGTAAGTGTAATAGGAGGAAAAGAAGAGATTGACACAGGCGTAAGGTTGATTAGTGAGTTTCTTGCTGAATTTAATTGCAAGGGAGAAGTGGATGTAGATAAAGATGCTGCCAAGGGAGTGTTCACAAAGTTGAACGAACTAAGAAAAGAAAACCCTAGGCTAAAAGTGGATGTCGATGGAGACCGCATTTTGTTAACCGGAAGTGAATCTGGAGTAAAGAACGCTAGAAAGAAAATAGTGGGTTGGATTAAGACAGAGCTCGGTCCGCCAAAAATAAAGATTGATGAAGTTCTTGAAGAGATCGAACTTGGAAGTGCAGTTGGCAAAGTAATAGGCAAGAACAGGAGCAATCTCGACATTCTAGAAAAAGAAGGCAAGAGAGTAGGGGCGAAGATAGTAATTAAGAGAGGTACTGTATGCTACGTTTATGGTAAAGCCGATGGGGTAAAAATTTTATCCTTGAGAGTAAAGGAAATTGTCGAGAAACACGAAAACTTGGTTGAGCTCAGCCAGAAGGCCCAAGAAGAATTAATGGATGCTGACTGGCTGGATAGAGATACGAAGCTCAACGAAGGAAGCAAACCCGGACCTGGGGCTGTTGCAGATGTAGATGACTGGGGTGGGTTCAAACTTTGCCAGGCTCAAGGTTGGTAAAATATGGCATCCAGCTAATTTCAGGATTACTTCACAGTTATTGAAACGGATTGCGAACGCTTTATATAAATTCTAAGGTTATTTTTCTTTTCCCTGTGCGTATCCGGCAGCATGCAGTCCTTGCTACGTAATACACCTAAGAAATTAGTAAGGCTAGAACGTTGTAGGGCTTCCAACTACTTACAAGAACCAAAGATTTGTTTAAGAGGTTTAAATAAGGTGGGCAAATTTGCTTGGGGCCCTTAATTATCTGTAACACAACCTTCACTAGCGGAGCTTACCAACTTGCTAAATTTCTTTAGAGTTCCGAACTGCACTCTCGATTCTGGTGCAACCCATGACTCACTTCTTCTAGCCATCTCACCCTCTGATAGTTGAACATCTAGAGTACCTTTTTCAGCATCTATTTCTATGATATCTCCATCCTTTAGTAATCCTATTGGGCCTCCAACAAAAGCTTCTGGGGTGACATGGCCAATAATAAAACCGTGGCTTCCACCAGAAAACCGCCCATCCGTAACCATAGCGACATCATGGTGTAACCCAGCTCCTACAATGGCTGAAGTAGGTGTTAGCATCTCAGGCATACCAGGGCCACCCTTAGGCCCTTCATTTCGAATAATAACTACTTGTTTTTCTCCCTTGACAATTTTCCCTTCTTCAAGCCCAGTAAGCATCTCCAACTCTGAATCAAACACAACTGCTCGACCGGTAAAACGCACCCCCTCTTTTCCAGTAATCTTTGCAACAGCACCATCAGGAGCCAAAGAGCCTCGAAGAATTGCTAGATGACCCTACATTGAATACGACACAAAGGATATACAGTTTCTTTAAGTGGTTTTTCAACTGGATGAATCACATCAAAGAATTCTGGGGTCAGTTCAATATTCATCTCCTCAATATTTTGAGCTAAAGTCTTTCCAGTAATAGTCATTGCACTACCATCAAGCATTCCCTAAATCAAATTCAGGAAACAATAATACTTGATCCAACAAATACTTGAATACAGCTGGAACTCCCTAGATATAAGAAAAAACAGTGCAAGTACCCCAACTTGATGCAGGTCTTCCATTACATATTTTCCGCTTGGTTTCAGATCAGCTAAGAATGGTGTGGTCTTCTGAATTTTATCAAAGTCCTCCAACCCTAGTTTCAAATCAAATGCTTTTGCAATCGCCAAAAGATGAAGAACAGCGTTTGTACTTCCTCCCAGCACCATTGTCACTACAATTGCATTCTTCAAACTCGTTTCTGTAACTATATCCCGAGGTTTTAGATCCATCTCTAGCAACTTTCTAACCACCGGTCCTATCATTTTCAATTCCTCGTTTTTTTCTTCACTTTCAGCTGGAAAGGAGGCAGATCCAGGAAGACAGAGCCCCAATGCTTCAATAATCGTAGCCATAGTATTTGCAGTGTACATTCCCCCACAGGCGCCTGCTCCTGGACAAGCATTTTCCACAATATCTCTTCTCTCTTCTTCGCTAATTTTTCCTGCAATGAACTCTCCATAACTTTGGAATGCTGAAACAATGTCCAACTTATCCCTGTCTTCAGGATGTCCTGGAAGTCTTGAGCATCCGGCCCTTATAGTTCCTCCATACACAATTAAACCAGGACGATTTAATCTTCCCATTGCAATGAGTGCACCAGGCATATTCTTATCACATCCAGGTACGACCACTACTCCATCATACCATTGGGCTCCAACAACAGTTTCTATAGAGTCAGCAATAATTTCTCTACTTTGCAGTGAATATCTCATTCCATCTGTTCCCATCGAGATTCCATCACTGACTCCAATGGCATTAAACCTCATCCCAACCAGATCTGCATCTTGTACAGATTTCTTAATTCCAGTGGCAAAGTTGAGAAGATGCATGTTGCAAGGATTTCCATCATACCAGACACTTGCAATTCCTATTTGAGGTAGATCTAGCTGTTTAGGAGTAAGCCCGGTGGCGAGAAGCATTGCTTGAGACGCTCCCTGTCTTTTTGGTTGGGTAATCTGTGAGGAATACTTGTTCAACTTATTTTCTGTTGAAAAGACCCGCTTTCCTTTAAGAAACTCATTTCCTCGAGAGAAAAGACTTTTCCAACTTCTCATATTTTAGTTTTGATTTGGTTTTATCAAACGGCTCTGTAATTGATTTTAACGAATACTAGTTATCTAGTATGTGATTGTTTTCCACGAAAATTTTCTCGGAGTAGAATGTCCGAGAGAGAATCACAGTGGTGTATTACTGAGAAATTTTGAGAGGATGGTGGATGAAAATGAGAAAGAAAACAGTTTGAAAATGTTAGCAGCACATTTGGCTAGAGTGAAGCTTGAATATGAAGAAAAATATTACAAATTGCAACTCTCAATTCAAAAACAGGAACATGAATTGAAAAATATGTATGAAGAGCGGGGTTTACTTGAATCTGAGGTGATATCTTTAAGAGAAAAGGTGGAAGAGCTTGAAAACGAAAACTCACATAAGAATCTAATAGTTGAGAGGGATAACTGGAGAAAACTTGTAGATAACTTGAGAAAAGAATCCCAAAATCTCAGGCTTGAGCTGGATAAGCAAAGGTTAAGAAACTCCAAGCTTAATGGCGATAAATCTGCCCCGGACGAGAGTATGGAGAAACTTTTAGAGGAGAATTTGAAGCTAAAACTAGAAACTCAAGAGAAAGATATTCAAATATCAGGTTTGAAATCAAAATTGAACTACGAACTAGAGTTGAAATGGAGAAGAAAACACATGCAGAAACCTTCATTGTTAGCACTACTTAAGAAACAGGCAACTGCCCTTTCCTAGACCTAATCATTCGGGGCCAACCCCATTTGGTGTTTAAGGTCAGGCTTATCGTGGTTCCAATTCTCTGTCAAATTATTTTATATTTAGTTTCAGGTCTGGTTTAGGGGTTTCATAGGTAAGGGATTGGTCAGGGATGGCTTGCTTAAGCATTAGTCTGTATTGTTTATTACCTCTTTTCTACCTTAGTAGCGTATTTAATCAGTTCTAGAGCTTGTTCCGTGACAATCCTAGTAGTACTATAAAAAACGTTGCAGTGGTGGTTGTTATAAATTGGGTTTCACTCTTTATTGCAAGAGTAGGTGCAATGCCTAACCCATATGGCAGGTTTCTGCCGTTAGGTAAAATATTTTTTTTAGAAATAAACGCAATGGAGTTGAATCTCTTAAGTGTTTGCTTGTATCAGACTCTCAAACTTAGTTTTGCAGTATTGATTACGTTGTATGCTAGGAAATCCACACCAAGTAGCACATATCTTAAAGATGTTTGAGTTAGAAGAATATCAGTTCAATATTGAGAAACTTGCAAAATATATTCATACTATTGTTTTAAATAACTAATTGCACAATCAAGTTTTCCAAGAATAATGATTTTTCTGAGGATGCTCTACATCTTGTTATAATTTATTAAGGCTCCTATGGAGCAGTCTACTTGCATATATACAGATCCTGCATCTCTTTATTGCCTACTTCTTGCAGGAGCATATATATATTCTTTACATTAGTCATGACTTATCAGAAATTTTCATAGATGGGATAAATATACTGAAGATTAGTAGATGGAGTGTTTATTTGCTTTCCGATAAATTGCACATAACTCACATCTGTGTAATGGCAATATTATTTAGTTATCTGGTAGCTGTCAATAGGTTAGTAAAATTGTTAGTAAGGTATATTGCAGAAAATTAGGTACTAACCGATCAATTAAAACATAATCTTGTATAGGAACAATGATGGATGTCCTTTTCTTACTCCGGAAAGCCACAAAGGAAATAATTGACTGATGTTTGCTAGTAGATGGAAACTGGTGGTCTGGAATATTTAGGTGGTTAGCTTTATATGATGATATTGTTTGATTTTATGGTGTGCTAACATACCCTCTTGGAAACTATAGCCTACTTTTTTTTAATTAACAATTAGTTAGTTTATAAAATAACAGAGTATTTCTATAAACTAAGCGTAAGAGGAAAAGGAAACTATAAGCAGGCACAATAAGCGCAATTATAGTAAATTCTTATTATTTTAAAGAGCTTGTGTTTTAAGAACAGTATACCCCAACATAAGAGTCACTAATTTAGGAGCGAGTGAGAATAGGACTAAGAGGAAAGCATCACAATGAAGAATATAGTTAATCACAGGCAAACAGTGTTACACCAAACACCTTTTGTTGACAGAGTATATAAAGATTTCGACAAGTATTAATGTAACAGAATCTTACTTGATTGAAAATAGTTTTCTTCCTTCTTTTGGTGAAATGGAATTTTCGGAGTATCTATACCACAGCTTGGCGTATGACTCATTCGAGCAAGCCCAGTTAATGCAAGTTCTAAGGCTAACACACTTTTTAATTTACTAGAGCTCTTATTACTCGTTTGCTTATTTCCGAGCAGATAAACTCTCAAAGAAAAATTACTCTGTTCTTATCATTTAAGCAATGCTTTGAATGAAACCTAGAAATAAATATTAATATGAAGGTTCATATCAGCCGTTGTCTTTGACTGAAGCTAAGATACTCATACAATGATAAAATATCGGAAGATTGTAAAGAATACAAACTAATACAGAGTAATTCAAGCGGACGGACTCTCATTCTTGTTTCATTTATGCATCTTAGGGGATAAAATTTTTACTTAGTTGAGTGTCAACTTCTGTTTGTACCGTCGATGCCAAGCTAAGAATATCTTATGACACAAACTCTATCTAAACCAATTGCCTTTGGCGCTGATATGAAGTACTTTTTAATAAATTTAGAACCCGCACAACATCATAAACATTCTCAAGAATTTGCATAAAAATTCCTGAGCTCTTAGTGATTTCCTACATTATATCTTACTTAGTACTGGAAAAAGTGGGTTTCAATTGTTTCATGAGAGCTTATAGTTTTCCTAAATCATTCTAATAAAATTTTGACCCAGTAAGTTAGCATTCAGAGAATAAAATGCAAATAATGCACTTAGGGCTATGTACTGGCTTAAGCTCTTTTAATTATGGCGACAATTCTTAACCATATATCCGTTACTGGAAATCGCTGATGTTGACAAAACGAATTCAATTGATAATCAGAATAAAATTGGAAGAACTTGATAAGGTTCAAAACTCCAATTCCATTATCAATAACAGAATCAATAGAGTAATCAAATAATTTTTGTTAAGTTTTATCAAACCTTACAACTATCACCAGAAAACTAATTATATTAAAAAGCTTATTATACTTTGGTGATATATGGTTGGATCAGTCTGAATAATTATTATTAACGGTCTTTCATAAAAACGATTAGTGTCACTTAATCACACATTAAGATTTAAACTTCAAGATGTATGTATTTATATATATATATTCCTATACTCGAACTTCACAGCCCTAGATAGAATGGTAAAGTATTGCCTTTATAACTTCGCATTATTAAAAAGGAGATATAATTTATCTATTCTCAACTCTAGATCAATTACACAGCAATATCTCGTTTGTAAGTATGCTAGAACGTAATGTTTGCTTCCTGAGCCTAGATAAGAGAGATAAATCTGTTGAAGTGACTTTCTCAAAGCTGCATTGGCAAATATAGGGTATTTCTATTATTCATCGGCTTTATATAATAATCTTCTTATTTTCTTCTTATGTGTCAATAGCATAATAAAATCACAGGTTTCCTTGAAGGTTATAAACGCTTGCTTTTCCTGTTGTTCTGAATTCAATGAAAACTTTGTTTCAACCGATATCTCTTCTGAATTTAATAAACTTTAATTGTTTTTACTGCTAATTTTTGAAATTACTTTCTCTCTAAATAAATACACATCGAGCTCTATTCTTCGTATATATCAAAGTTTGCTACTTAGTCAATAATAAAAACATCAAAATGCAGTTTCTTGCACTAACACAAAAACACTGGTGAACACTAGCTTCAAATATATTTACAACATTTTTCGCAAGGAAAGTAACCTACTTCCTCGATGCAAATAGCCTGTATACAGTCCACACTGCTAAAAGTTCTGGAATTAGTATGGTCAATAAAATTTTCCTTTAAAATCACTGCTTTTGGGTACCCCGTTAAGGAGAAAAAAATCCATGGAGGCAATTATATCCTAAATCTTTATCTTGAACATACTTTCAAAAAGTTCAGTCCATGAAGATAACTCATTTAAGAAACACATGGATTTGCACTAGAAATTTCGAACCACCGTGTATATATCTTCCCTTAAAGTTATCAAAATTTATTAGATTTTGATACTGTATTCAAAATCAAGGTGCATACAAAGATTACTATTTGACTTCTATATTGATCGAAAAGTTTTATTATCGGTTAAGATTAGCCAAGTCTCGTGAATTATTACAACAGTTTCCAAGTAAAAAGCAAAAAACTTAGATCTGGATTAATTATTGTATTTAGTCACGGATATCCGAGTGTTGTGGTGACGAGAGATAATTTCTTTTCTTGGAATCAAGATTAAAACTATATGGGTACGTTAAGAAGATATGACTTATTCTTTGCTGCAACCACACAAAAACACATTACGTTAAGCTTTAAATATAATAATAGATAAATAATTAATCTCGAGTTATCTCAATATTTCAATGGACATCCTTAGTAGTTAGTAGTAGGCAGAGGTATTATTTTGGATTTTAATATCCGACTCAAATGATATCACCCATAAGTTTGAGTTTCGATTCTTTGGGACCTTAGCATCCCTGAAGTGATATTTGAGTGTTGTGAAAGAGTATAATACTTTAATTGATATTTGCACCATATGATTAACTGTCAGTTCAACTTGAAAATTCTTATATTATTTTTGTACCTTACTAAGGTAACCTGTCAAATGTTCCACATGGCCTAGTACATTTGCAGTAAGGGTTGGTATATAAGATGTCCTCTGGTAATGGACATCATCTCAAAAGTTTTTACTGGAAAAAAGTATTAAGACAGAAAAACGGGATTGCCATGGATAAAAGATCCTTACTGTAATATTTTAGATGACTGTAAAGAATTGGTCCAGTGCCTAAGTTAGTAAAATAGCACATGAAAAAGAAACCAGACAACGGGTTTGAGTTGCGTCAAATGAAGCACATTAATATTGCAACCGTGAAACCCCAATAAATAGGTTTCAAAACAAACGAAATATGAGGAATTCCAGGTACTGTAATAACAAGAAACATGGGGCATATGGCAAAAATCTAAAACGAAACCCATTTTAAGAGCAAGGCATATTTTAGCTGCCTGGAAAATTCCATCGTACCAGGAAAAGCAACTTCCAAATCATCACAAAATATTTAATATGCCACAATTATTTTAAAACGTAACCATAGATACATATCGAGGAATTATTGCGGCAATTAACGTCTGTACCGTTAAGAAATTCTATAATGTTAAGTGTTAAACTGACAATATTGCTGGAATGTCAGTAGGGTTATCATGTGACTATCAGCAATCTGTTATACATAACCATTCATAGAAAGAACACCAATTCAGCAAATTCACTGAATAAAACATTTTTGTTTTAATTCGACTTTCCTTGTACTCATGTAAGAATATGCACCTTAAATTCTAAATTTCCATTATCACTATCATAGCGTTTGCTATTTTCTGAAAAATGATATCGAATTCCAATACAAGTTGAAATTGAGAAGAGAATCAACCCATTTAAATTTTAGCCCGTTGAAGAGATTCAGATGCAAAGAATCTTTATAGTTTTCTTGCGGATGATGTATCATGGCTATCCAATGCATCTATGCAACGTTATGATATTTTCTGAGAGTGAATAGCAAATTTTATCTATTTCTCATATATACATTACTTTTCAAGATTTTTTGTTCAAATATCGTTATCCCGAGCTTAGCTGTACGTTATGCTTACTATTGCAGTGAACTGGGTCTTTGAGATCCGATGCTGTGCAAGAGTTAGAGGTCATATACAAACTCCCAAGGACCGTGAATATTTTTTTCAATATAGATCAACCATTGCAAGTTAGGTTATATTCATCATATTTTAAATGAGGGGACGTGTCAGAGTAATATATGCTGGATATTGTAGATGTTATCTTACAGGTGTTGGTGTATAGAATGCAAGTGTGGGTGGTACTAGGATATCGACTCGAGGATGAGGAGCTATTAGTTCTTAAACTTTAGTCTACTTTTGTTTTATTGTAGCTAAATTTTAGGAGATAATACTTTAAAATTCTATGAAGCTTACAGCCACATTAGTGTTAGTGATATAATTAACTTGAGATTTCTAAGTACATTTGTTTAGTTTCTGCATTAGTATCTTTAGGATGTTCAAGTCATTGAGTTTAACATTGACGGCTTCAGCAGTGATAATATGATTAATATTACACTCCATTATTTTAAGTTTTCTTGACAAGATTTGCAATTCCACGATGTACAATCTATATGGAAGAACTCAACTTTCGCAGCCTTAACCCAGGTATGACAGTATAGAACTCTTTATGACATTAGGTGTCCTTTTGTTTCACATATTGTTCTGTGGAATTATATTGATGAGTTTTTAAGAATTTTTTCTCCTTGGATTTAGAGCTCGGGTGTTGTTAGAAATCAACCCGTACTCCAATAACATCCCCTAGATATTTGTGAAATTTGACTTCATCAATACTTGCTAAATCTGTTTCAAGCTTTACTTGAAATGAAAGATTTTCAGAGATTGTCCGTCAACAATGATTTCCTTGGTTATCAACCGTGTTTGCTTCTCACTGTTAGAGTTTGTTTTCCCAGACAATGATGTTATTTATGAAATAGGGCAAACTAGGAAATAAGCCTCTGATGCATTATTCGCGCACGAAGTCATGGAATAACTTATGTATGGATTCTTTAGAAGGTACACTAGAAAGCTTACTTCTGCAAGATATGTCTATAAACTTTTTTCTATTAATGTTTGTTTTCAGCAGTAGCTTTTCTGAAGCGTTTTTGATATTATTAAAAAAATGAAATAATTTCTCAATTATTTATCCAGACACAGGCGTTATCTGATAGAACAAGGACGATGGGAAAACTACCATTTTTTCATGGATGCCTTGCTCTAAGAATACATAAGGCACATCTTACTATGCTGACCAGTACTATGGATTAGAATATTGGGATTAGGTCATCGCCTTGCTGAGCTTCTATGGTAAAGCTGACCTTTTAACATTAAATTTTATTCACTTTTAATTAACCACTTGTAAATTTCTGAAAGTAATTGATTAAGATGAGAAAAAATGATCCCTCTTCGTTCGATCAAAGTAGTATTCAAAATCGATAAACGTAATTACCATAAACCTTCTTGAAACATATAGCAAAAGATATTTTATCCTCTTCTAAGGTCGATTCATCTTAATCTGCTTTGGCAGTAGCTGCATAATTTCCCTGTTTAGATTCCTTTCATGAAACATAGTGCGTATTCCGATATTTTAAATTCTTTTAGAGTCTTCAATCTGCTGTAGACTGGTTTTATTTGTGTATTGCATTGTGTATTTAAGAAAGATTCATGGTAAAATATTGAGGGCTGATGAGTTGTGCCTTTCTTATGACATAAAGATTTCTATAGTTTCAAGCTCGGTTACTCCGTCTTAATTCAAATCTTGCAGGTCTTGAAAGGATTGCTCAGCTAATGAATTTAGATGTTCTTGAGTGACAATGTAATTATTTATTGTTTCATTCTTAGGTTATCTGCTTTAGGTTTTTTTTCATTCTTTAACCTATTTATAGTAAGGTAAGTTCCCTCAATTGGTGGTTTTTTTCTAGAAATATGATCTTATACTGCTTCAGGTATAGAAAAATTCTCACTATTTACCTCAATCGGCTCTTTACTACCGGACGAGGAGATAATGAAGTTTAATAGACTGAAGATGAATCTTGTTAGGACGATGCTAATAAAACCACCGTTAGGTTCCTACATTTAGACCTCTGTATATGCCAAATCAGAGTGTTTAGGCACTTTTTAAGTTTCCTGTAAAACTAGTTTATTCTTTCAGTATGGTTTGAGTTGTGGTCTATTGTAATAAAGATAGTTGTACGAACATTGGCAGTAGAATGTAAGCACTCCTATGTGGCTCAAGCGCAAAATTGAGTTTATCTACTCATTTTTTGTCAGGCTTAGCCATCCTTAGGTTAAGCTTGTTTTATATACATGATGTGGCTCATTTCCCTGGTTTTATAATGACATGTATGTTTTTTTGACTCCGTTTTGCGTCTTCGTTAACTTCTCTTACTGGTTTAACTGATTGATTAGGACTAACAAGTTGACCAAATTTCTTACATATAGGGGTATTTCCCAAGAAATTGGCCTAATATTTGTTATATTTTCAAATGCTTCGATATTTCTTATCTATTATTCTATTTATATCGGCTATGCTATATTTAAACATATACGAAATGAAGCAAGTCTATCTATTCTATTTTAACTATATAATTCAAATATGAGAATAGAAAAAGGATACATTTTATATGAATTGCATCGACACTACAACAGTATTCTACTTATATGCTACTTATGCAGCAAATACAATTATTAATCTGCACATAATTATAAAGGTATTCACACAGTTCCATCATTTGCTTTTTTGTGAAATCTGCGAGTATTCTGGTTCTGTCTACACCCCACCAATAACATTCTATCCAGAGGAATGGGTACTACATTAAGGTCCCTGGTTACTGAAATGAATTCAAAACGGTTACACATCGTATATATAACAGGTACATTTTCTTAGAAATTTGTCGCTTGGCTCCTGGTCATACCTTAACAACTTGAATTACACTTACCATCAACTAAGTCTGTTAAGCGAAGATAACGATACCTTCTCCAGGAGATTTCTGCTAAGAATATCTCATTCATCAAATAAGGAGAGAGCTCTTTTTGAAAGCTTCTTAACAGAACCCTCATATTAAACATGTTTAGCATCGATCATAGACCATTTGGATGTCCGTAGTTTTGGGTTCCCAGTGGCTTAGTTGTTCTTAGAATTCATGAAGCAAGAGTTACGGGATAGGACTTTTTGACTCCGGAGTCATTGACTCCACTCCATTCTGATTCGTCAGATTTTTAAAAAAATAACTTTGCCTGGATTTTGAGTGCGCAGAAACCAACATTTCATACTTGGCGAAAGTTTTTAAGGCGCGGAATTGGAATTTGCCTAGGAAATTGAAGGGCAGAAACATTCACAATTTGAACTAAAAGAATACAAAGGAAAACACAAGTTTAACAAGATTTATAGGAAAAAATTCTTACGAATGAAAAAGACAAAAAAAACTTAGACAAAATAAAAAAATGAACTTAGACAGAAGTTGGGCCTTAAAGACTTCTAGCTCTGCAGAAGAAATATTGGAAACATTTAAAAACTACGTTGCAGAGCACTTTAACACTAGAAAATGGTCATCACGCAACTTCCCAAAGTCAGCATCAAAGATAAAGTTTGGATTTGAAGTAGCTAAGTTGCGAAGATGTAAAGTTGCTTGCACTAGTTCGAAGAATTACTCTTTTGAAGCTAATATTAAGTTTGATTTAAAGAATAATGCTTACACCTTTCAAGTAATTAACCTAGAACACATTGGAAATGATTTTAAAAGGTTCTCAATAGCGAAGAAGTACTTAAATTTAACAGAAGCTGAACTGGAAAATTTACATACATAAGGTAGAGCTGAAACTTCAATTGCTGCGGCAGAATTAGCTCTTTATAGAACTTTTCCAGGAACCGTGTATGACAAAACTTTGATCAAACGTGAGATGGTGAAAGCAAGATCCAACAAAGAAGATACAGGAGATAGTAATATGGAGCTATTGGTTCAATGTGGTCAGCGTTGTCAAGCCAGAGGTAGAAAGTTCGAACTCTACTTCAATAGATCTGCTAAGGACAAGGTACAGCTTCGTGGATTAACATTTCAGGGACCAGAAAAGAAACAGCTGGTATCCAGCTACAGCAACTGTATCCAGATAGACACGACCCACGACATTTCTCGGTGTAAAATGTCAGTGATAATGCCAGTGGGTGTCGTTTGCTTCTTCAGGTTCATTTTATTTGAATGTAGCTTAATGGAAACAGAGAACAGATTGTACGATGTAAAAGGTTTGATATTTATTGGCCTTACAGGTGCCAAAAAGCTCATGAGTGATGGATCTAAGTCACTTGTAAAAGCTGCTATGGAGTTTTACTCTACTCACATCCAATCTCTGAAGCATTTGCTTGCAAATTTATCTTCGTGTTGCAAGTCTTTGTCTGGCGAAGATTTATCACATTTCAGGGCAAGCGTAAATAAAATCTTGTGCGAATCACTCACTCCGCCATCTACACTCGTACCTATTATTGAAACCCTGCTCAGACGTTACCAAAACCAACCTTAACAACTTTTCCAAAGAAAATTAATTAAAGAAAAAAACTCAATTTGTTGTACTTTCACACAAAAAATCTTAACTTTCAACAACAAAACTACACAAAGAGTTGAATCTGTGC
Organism: Labyrinthula sp. Ha; assembly: GCA_015227615.1. NCBI lineage: Eukaryota > Bigyra > Labyrinthulida > Labyrinthulaceae > Labyrinthula > Labyrinthula sp. Ha. The sequence goes on along the minus strand of JAALGZ010000048.1, from coordinate 167,771 downwards.
ACCGTAGTTTCAAAAGTAGGAGCACTTTGAGAAAATCTCAGCTGAAATGGACGTTGGATTAGATTATGAATTATCATGATGGTCTTGTTTAGAAATATGTCAATGGCACTATCCAGAAGCTGAGATCATTAATATCATCTGATGCTAAACTTTCATCTGAGATTAAGAATTTTGTGAAAAATGAGACTAGGGAGATATATTGTACCTATATCCGAATGTATTAAACTGAGATTGAATTTGAAGTAAAGGATGAGAACCAGGAAAGAAATTTCAAAGTAAAATTAATGGAGAAGAGCGAGTCAAAGTTTTCATCGTGCACATGTTCAGTATGGAGCAATATGGATTTTCCATGTAGATATTTTCTAAGTTTATGTGTTCGGCTTGGTCTAGGTTTTTTTATTAAAAATATTTGTTGTATAGGTTGAAGTACCATAAACATCCTTTGCACAAGAGAGCACTGGCAATACTGGGCAGGCTTCCAACAAAAAATCGATGACAGCAGAGATTAGAGTGCAAGTTCCAGATCTTTAAAACTTCAAAGCATCAGTCAAACCTTCAAGTAAATATTCTAAAATGTTGACTGAAGCTATGTTGCTGTGCACCAAAGCATCTCAGACAAATGAAGGTTGGCGTAAAACTTTTTCAACCATGAGAATGATGCGCAAGTCACTTCGTAATAATACGGATGGGGTTTTCTATGAGCCAGAGCTTGAGGAAGTAACAGATCTAAGTCAAGAAAAAACAGTAAATATGGAATCAAATTTGAACAAGAAATAACGAGCCAAGAGAAAAAGAACATAAGAGGGTGATGTTGAAAAAAATAAAGCACGTCTTAACTTGGGGTCAAAAAAGTTAAAAAGCAACCAAATAATATTTTCCTTGAACTCTTGACTTGAACTTTATCCATATATATTCTTTTTCCAAACACCCAACTTAAACCCCATCAATTTTGAAAGTAAAATTTTATTAAGAAAACATTTTGAAAAGAGTATACCTTTTTTTCAGTTTTGTTTTTGTTCATGTTGAAATAAATCCTGTTTTTTTATAAAGTTAACTCTTCTTTTTGTTAATGTCTTTAAAATCCTTTTTTAATCTTCATTTATGAATTAAATTTTCAGATGTACAAAACGTTTTCAGCTTTCTTTTTCTTTTCATATATAAATTTAAATTAAACTTCAGTGCAAACTCTTGAGCTTTCTTCTTGTTTTTAAAATATAAATTAAACTTCAGTTCACCGTCTTGAGCTTTCTTTTTCTTTTTGAAATTTAAATTAAACTTCAGTGCAAACTCTTGAGCTTTTCTCTTTATCTCTTATATATAGAATCATCGAACAGAAAAATGTTTGAATAACCTAAAAAGTAATACAATTTTTCTTTGAACACATGCAAAAACAGAGATTGATCAACATGATCGAGGTTTCATTCTCATTTCATCTTTTCTTTTGGCTAAACATCGTGCTTTTGCAATCTTGATGCAGTCTTACTGTCTTGTTGGTTTGATTGCCTTTATTCTGAATTTTGATTTTGGGAAATTTCCAATTCCGGCCAATCAGAAAACAGAATTCAATATCTCCGGAGTCAATAAAAACGAACCCAAGAGTTATTGCTTACCTAGTGTCAAATTCAGAGACAATGTCTATTTCCTTAAAATATTTTCCCTTAAAACTATTGGTATAACATGTAACAGCTGAGTTGCGTACCTTCCGTATCAAAATCACGTTAATTTCATCACACAACTAGAAGTAAAAATTTCCTAAAGAAGTGCCAACGGAAGTTCCAATAACATTATTAACCGATTATTACCGTTGCTTATCGTGACCATATGTTACCGGGTTGATACAGCTCGGCATATTATTCCCTGGTCTTCAAGCAAAAAACTATATTGTATTAAATACTTTTCACGTACTAAAGAAAACAAAAATAGAAAAATGAACTCAAGAGTTATTAAAGTGATATTAGGAGGCCTATTTGGGTGTACGGTAAGGGGTTTCAATAGGATCGAACTTAAGCAAAACCTGTTGGAAAAGTTTAACGATGGAAGCAAGGTTATAAGGGTTGACTTACAAAACAGTGTATACGGGAGTAGAAGTGAGTTTGAAAAGGCGATGGCGGAACTTGGCCTGAATGTGGACTTTGTTGGAGAAAAAGTTAATATAGCTGAAGTTAAAGAGGCAGGTCCTAGAAAGTTGATGGAACCTGAGCGTGTTTCTGAAGTAGTAGTAACCGCACAGGATGACTTGGAGGTTCTTAGAGTCCTGGCTGAAAATGAAGTCGCCTTTGAAGACTCCACCTCTAGTTGGGTAGAAGAGAAAATAAAGTCATTTGAGCAGGACGACTTCTTCTGTAAAGGTGAAGAATGTGTTGAAAGAGAATTGCAAGAATTCTTTTCTAGTTATCACGAGCTTTCTGCAATCCACGCTAGATTTGATGCCATTTCTGAAGCAAACATAAACAGAACATTGATAGATTCCTTGGGACAAAGTTATGAGGGAAGAGATCTGAAGATGATGTGGATCGGAGAAGGTCAAGAGGAGTTTTCAACGGATTTTGAGAAGCCTTTGGTACTTTACATGTGTAACATTCATGCAAGAGAGTGGTTAACACCTTTATACTGTACATATATGGCCGAAAGATTATTGGATGGCAGTGATGAAAGTAATGATTTGCTTTCGAAATTTACCTTTGTTATTGCACCCAGTATGAATCCTGATGGATATGTTTTTTCATACACAAACGATACTCTGTGGAGAAAGACAAGAATGCCAAACAATGGTAAACGCGAGTATAGAAAAATAATATTATTTAGGCACTGAGTGTGTTGGAACAGATGGAAATAGAAATTGGGGACCAGAAGCCTTTCACTGTGGAGAAGGAGCAAGCACTAATCCTTGTTCTGTTGATTATTGTGGAGTGGAACCATTCGACCAACCTGAAACTGCGGCAATAGCTGCATTTAGTGAAAGCGTTGCTTCAAGAATCTTTGCTTTTAATGACGTATTTTGATATCAATCAGTTTTACTATAGGTTCATTCTTATGGTCGATACTTTATGTCTCCTTGGGGTTGGACATATGACTTACCTCCAGCAGAGGATTATGAACGAATGAAACAATGTTTTATGGAAGTAAGAGATGCAATCTATGATATATCTGGAGATATTTGGACAGTTGGAACCTCTGCAAATGCAATTTACATCGCAGCCGGTGGATCTGATGATTGGTATTATTCAGAACTAGATGTTATCTACGCAAATACCTTTGAACTAAGGGGAGACAGTTTCCAACCGGATCCTAGTAATATCATGCCTTCAAATCTTGAGGCTTATGCTGGTATGTCAGCTCACTTGAACTGCGCCTATGACATTGAGTTCGTCACACCATCACCTGGAGCAGGACCTACATCCTTTCCAACAAGTTACCCTACGCTTTCCTGTAGAAACTCTGCTAGTACTGGGTTAACAATTGATGGGGTAACAGAGGCCACCTGCGAAGAATTGGAACCATATTGTGAAGATTTTTTTGATCTTGTAGCAGATCCTTGTCCCATTACTTGCGTACTATGTTTACTCTTTGTCATGTTTAGGATGCTTGTGATCTATACTGGGGAGGTGTTCCTGGTGAAGAACCAGAGCCTACTGTAGCACCAACTGTAAGCAATGTAACTTCAGTTCCATCCTCCAACCCAACTGTAGTTAAAGAGGAAGAAACAACTTCGAAAACTGAAGCTGAGTTTAATCTTGACGAAATGACAGTGTTAATGTTGCTTTTTATTCTTATGCTGGTTGTAATTTTTTTATTGTTTGTAGTCAGAACAAAGAGAAGAAAGAAACATGTAGTCCAAGAAATGGAAATGGCGCAAGTAGATATAAAAGACAAGCACTATCTAGAGAAATAGATGCAAGATATACCAGGTCATACTTTCACAATATAGATTAGATATATATTTGGGAAAGCAAGAATAGAATGACTACGTATCTCAATCATTTCATGATAAGTTTGCTTAGATAATATACTTTTGATTAGTATCGCTCTCAGTTATATAAGCAGAAAATGAATTTATTGTTATGTACTCTTTAAAGCATAGGTTCACATCTTACCGCGATTTTCAACATTTTGCCTGTTCAGGTTCTCAACTATCTTTTAGTTTGGTATATGCCGATTTAGCTTCACAATTAGCAGAGTTTTCACATTTCAACATACAAACATTGTGCTGAACTATATTATTGTTTACATTTCTTGAGACGAGCAACACCAAAGTTAAGCTTGATTGAATCATCTCAAACAAATAAATCTGGTTTTTCATGTTTCCTTTTCGTTCAAAGTTTAGAGCCTGAATAAGAGCCTCATTCGAGAAATCCTAGTCCCAGGCCCTTTATAGACAAAAAAGAAATATTAGAGAAGATTATACACATTGATGTAACTAACTTGTTGACCCATAGAAATACTGTTACTTCTTCCATTTGCAGATAGTAATTTCTTTATCTCCGCAATCATAAATCGAGTGAGGAGATCTATAGCGCCAAAAAAATGCATTTAGATCGAGAAAACGGTGTGAAGAAGTGCGTCTAAGGTTTGGAGAAGATATTATGCGTAGATCATGCAGTTTATCCGCAAGTCAAATTAAAGTAAAATTAACTGGTGATGTTATTGCTTTCAGGTGCAAATATGAAGTCCTAACATTACTATGAACAAACTCTATCCGTATTGGCATTTCTTATCTATTCCTACGCTAGACATAGGTGATTAAATAAATCGTGGATGTATTAATGAGATATCTATTTGAGGTTATATAATCTTGATAACTATGATCAGAGATAAAGAAATTTAAGCAATAAGGATTCATGCCACAGGCTAAAGGGCGATTATAAGATCTACAAGACCCGAGTAATTACGCCGCCACAAAGAAAAAATAAATAAATTATAGATAAATTTCACACGAAATTTTGGAGCAATTCGTATTAATTTATTAAAGTTTTTACTAATATTACTCTGGACACCCTTCAACTTTGGATATACGGTGACAGATTTTAGGAGGTTTAAGAGTTTTCATTAACACACAGACACGAAATAAGTGTTCCCATGAGAGATTAGGGTTTTTTAGCCAGGGTTCATATATTCTACAAATAAAAATTATCTGCTTGCACCTATTTCAAAAATCCCATGTTGTGGGTTTGACAAGGACTTGAAAATAATTCTACAGTCAAATTTCTGCAGATGATATTCCTATCAATTAGTACTATTTTCCATTGGTTGTACCATGACTCAGCAAGGTAAATTCTCATATATGTATCTTATTTGAATATTAATTGTGTTTCAATACTCAAGTTCGCAAAGGTATACCACTTGATTGCTATTTAAGGATGAAAACGACATGAGTATCGTAGACCAACACCTATTCACAAATCCATTATTCCATGTTATTAAATTTTGCATCTGAATGACCCATTTCTTGTACATAAAATAATAAAAGAAAATAATTTATAGATAGAGTGCTCAAAAGCTTAACAATGCTGCCGTTAATCAAAAGTGATACGTGTGGTTTTTAGTTTATTCAAAATATGGAAAACAGTATTTTTGAAGTTTTTTGGTGGTGCAAACTATATTGTTCTGGAAGATATTTGAAAGCCGTGTGTATTTATGCGACAATAAAAAGTGTAACTCAGTGGAAAGAGGTTCTACCAAGAGAATATATACTCCAGGGCGATGGAAAACATTTAATAGTCAAAATATTTTTTCATAGACAAATTGGGGAAATTAACCGAGAGTAGAGATAAGGTTCTTTAGATTATACATTCTTAGAAATACAATAGACAATAAACGGCACAACAAGCTAAACCAACCCGAGAAGAACTAACAGGTGGAGAATCTGGTAACAACCTTAAAATATATATAACCTGGAAATAACCATGATCCAAAATTACAACTTGATTGAAATTCGATCAAAAACTAGACACTAATGTGCTTAGCAAATGATCCAGAGTTCTTGGAGGAATATGTCGAATGTAATACATTTGTACTTGATCCTATACTGAATATCTTAAATTATTATAAAGGTTTTCACCGGGTCTTTCTGAACGGAAACCCTGGCACTAATTTATCTCAATTTCCCTTATATTACCATGCACTAATATAAATACAGTCACTTGTTGCAATACTTTCTTAAACCACTACAAGCTCTCTATCTAATATAATAAGATATAATATTTTTATTTTTTTTTTCAAATGACACAGGGCTGGCCAAGTTCAAATGATTCTTAGCCTTTATCTCACATAAATTCTCTTTATTTATCGAATGGGCGCTCATGCTTGGGAAATCAACTGTCTATTGTAAGAATAGACGTTTAGCGCTGAATCATTCCTATGTATTATATAGAGGTAGTCGGATCTGCCGGCTCTATATATATAAGCCGACCGCGATCCTCAGAAAAGTACTACACACTTTTTTGGTAAAACCTTCTTGCCTATTATAAAAACAAGTTTTTTAGCGGATATTGCAAAAAGATCCTTTAGCTATGGAGCCGAGCACCTTATTCAGAAAAGGGAAAATACAGAAGCTAAACAACTACAACGTTACTACAGAATAAACCAAAAATAACCTAACAAAATTTGAGCAATTGTCCTGAAGATACTAAAATCATTAATCGAGAAAAAGGACACTTGCATCTAGAAGTTTCAACGTTTTGATATCATCGAGAAGAACCCAGTTGAAGTCTCTTTAACCTTTGGAAACTCCATCTTATTACATTTAACCACTAGAACATAAAAAGAAGCTAAAGAGTTAGAATCACCAGTCCCCAACATTCAGTCTTCTTTCAGGTATGTTCGTAACGTAAACGACCCTTGGATTTCACGACCCAGCACCTGGAAGCTAATATCTGGAGTATCCAAAGCGGGGTAGCCAAGTACGCCCTTCTTGAAAACTGTCTTGGACATAACCCATCGGGTCTTTGGGGATTCGACTACTCATACAAAGCATGCACGATCCTGGAGTAAGCGTCTCTGACCTCCAGAGCTTGCACAATATCATAGATTGAAACCCCTGCATAGTTGAAAAGCAGACTTGGCGCATAATTAACGTGCAGCTAATTTATTTCACCTTGATCGTAAGAGGAGGAAGAGATTAAATGGACCAAAACCTCTCACCAGACAAGGCAACACTGCATGCATACTCTGTATAGCCATCATACATCATCTTCATTTAAAAAATACCCAAAGTTTTTACCTCTGAATCTCTACAACAGGCAGGGTCATGACAGGAATAATCTTTTCTGTCAATTTTGGAATTTGTACTTTTGTTTTGGATTTCATTTTTTTCTTAAACCAGCAAACGTTGTGTAACCGATATTGGGAACTGACTATTAAATGCACATACTTTTTAGCAGAGGCAAAGAGAAAAACCCCACAAAATGAAACAGTTTGATATAACGAATCAGTTAAATAAGCAGGGTCCTCTATCTATGGATCGGTATTCCTTGCTGTAAGTAGACCCATGATAATCGTAATAGCCTTTTAGTCGCATTGGTAATTTAACAAATGAGAGCTTACCATAGAAGTAGACTTAAGAATTATCTTAAGCTAGTTAACGTTTCCTAACTCATTCACAACTGGTAAGCACTTCAAGAAGTGACGTTATTGCTGTAACGATATAAACACTTTGGGCGCAGTTTTATTGTCCAAATTCCTCCAGCACTGTTAGGTTGCTGTCCTTTCAAACCTTTCAAACCATATCTTCAGCATAATTCTTACTGTCCCTGAATGCGAAATTTAATTTATTTCTATTTTAAATGTCCATTTATTATATCGTTAGTGTACTACCGTCACCTTATCACCAAATATTAGAAACGGTAAGAGCTTCTTATCGTTCTTACCGTTAACTATCGGGAAGTGTTTTTTCAAACTTTGCTTTCCTTTAATAACGTTAAACAGAATTATCGAAAATCTAACGTTAACTAACATAACTCATCATACGATAAGAAACCATATAAACGGTGAGTCTAAGGAAACTTACACACTTTGTTACTAAGATTAATTTAGTTGAAGTTACCGTTGAAATATTAGTTTATCTTTAATCAATATCATTCTTGGGAAATTTTAGATACTTGAATGCAAAACTGGAAGATCTAGACCAAACAATATTGCAAGAAAACCTTAAAGGCAACCAAAATATGTTGCAACAAGAGATAAGGAGCTTAGACTTAGGAATCTGAATGTTGTAGTATCGAGCATCTTGTGATTAAGCCTAGAATATTTTGTTTTCTTGAAGTTATAATTCGTAGCACCTTTAATCTTAGGCTCTTATGTGAAGCTGAAGTTAGAAACCAATGTACAAGAAAAACTTGAGTTTATAGATAAGTAACTTACTCCAAACTGGCCTTCAAAGTTTAAATTTTTATAGTTCCATGTTGGTTTTTTTCGAAAGTTCTCAATGATAATTCCTTCAAGACAGGGTTCGTGACCTATTAAGAACTAAAACCAAACACTCTTAAAATCTAAACAACATGTATATAAAGTTTTCTAAAAACTAAACTTTATTACGTACAATATGAAAAATTTATGAAGGCTCTTATATTTAAATCTATCTTAGTCGTCTTATTGTTTATCTGATATTTCATCATATATTCCCTTCTAGCGTGCAAAACGGGCCTCTGACTGATGAACAAATCTTCTTCAATATTAGTATCTCTATAGACATATTTTCCTTCAATAATATCTGGAAAAAGAACTTAGTAGTCTTTCACCAAACCTGGAGGAAAAGAAATTGATCTTAAGTTTTGAAACAAATAGAAACCTTTATGTTGGATTTATAGCACTAACATCAATACCGTGAAAAAAGTATGAACATTTTTGCTAACGTTAATCTTAACGTTTTAACAATACCGATGTCCATTACCAGATGTTGACCATAGTACAGGTTATAATGTCCCTGCCCAATAGTAGTTATTGATCAGTATTCTATTCCTATTTCTTGAAGGACAAAACTATTAGACGTGAAATACAATCCAATTTATCCTTTAAACAAAGAATAATAAAATGAAGTTGAAGCTAGTTAGAATTTCATACCTTTTCGGTTTTGTGTGCTCTGCTTATGCTTTTAACAGGGAAGAGTTGAAGCAGAATTTGTTGGGCAGACTTGAAGAAGGAAATAAAGTGGTAAGAATCGATATAGAGAAGAGTGGATACAAAAGTAAGCGCCATTTTCATCAAGAAATGGAGAAACTAGGTTTGGGGATTGACTTTATAGGAGAAAAGAATATACTCCCTGCCTTTGAGCAAATGGTTCCTAGAAAATTGGAGGAGCCTATACATCTTTCAGTAATTCTAGTTTCTTCAGAGGAGGGTTTAGATGTCCTTGAAATTCTTACTGAAAACAAAGTTCTATTTGAAGATTCCACAAACTCTTGGGTGCAAGATAAGATATCCTCTTTTGAACAAGATGATTTCTTCTGTAAAGGGGAAGAATGTGTTGAAAGAGAACTGCAAGACTTCTTTTCTAGTTATCAGGAGCTTCCAGCGATCCATGCTAGGTTCGACGCCATTTCTGAAGCAAACATAAACAGAACATTGATAGATTCCTTAGGACAAAGTTATGAGGGAAGAGATCTGAAGATGATGTGGATTGGAGAAAGTGAAGAGGAGTTTACAACGGATTTTGAGAAGCCTTTGGTAATTTACATGTGTAACATTCATGCAAGAGAGTGGTTAACACCTTTATACTGCACATATATGGCCGAAAAATTATTGGATGGCAGTGATGAAAGTAATGATTTGCTTTCGAAATTTACCTTTGTTATTGCACCCAGCATGAATCCTGATGGATATGTTTTTTCATACACAAATGATACTTTTTGGCGAGGTACTAGAAAACCAAATATTGGTACTTTATTGTGCTGCATATTTATATATTATAGGTTCTGAATGTATTGGAGCAGATGGAAATAGAAATTGGGGACCAGAAGAATTGCACTGTGGAGAAGGATCAAGTACTAATCCTTGTTCTGATGACTATTGTGGAGAAGAACCATTTGATCAACCAGAAACTGCAGCCATATCTAATTTTAGTAAAAGTATTGCTTCAAGAATATTTGCTTTTGCAGATGTAAGTTTATTTATATATTCTTATATTTAGGTACATTCTTTTGGACGATATTTTATGTCTCCATGGGGTTGGACAACAGATCTTCCACCTTCTGAAGATTACGGAAGAATGAAACAATGTTTTGTAGAAGTAAGAGAAACTATTTATGAATTAACTGGAGATATGTGGACAGTTGGTACTGGAGCAAATGCAATATATATTACAGCTGGTTCATCTGATGACTGGTTTTATTCTGAATTAGGCGTAATTTACGCAAATACTATTGAATTACGAGGAAATGGTTTTCAGCCAGATCCAGGTGAAATAATGCCTTCAAATATTGAAGCTTTTGCTGGTATGGTAGCTCATTTAAACTGTGCTTATAATATTGAATTTGTAACTGAATCTCCTGGTGTTGGATCTACAGCTTTTCCAACAAGTTATCCAACTTTGTCTTGTAGAGACTCTTCAAATACGGGAATTTCACTTGATGGAGAAAAAGAAGCGACTTGTGAAGAGTTACAGGTATGGTGTGAGGATTATCTTTATCTTATCGTGGATACATGCCCTCTTACTTGCGTATTGTACTGTATTTTTTTATTTTTAGAATGCTTGTGATCAATATTGGGGAGGAATTCCAGGTGAACAACCTAATTCAACACGTTCACCAGATAATGATACTGGTGATTCATTTCCAAACCCAATTGGTGGAGAGTATGAAGAATATGAGTTAGATCAAGAATCTGAGCAAATACTTGATGTGAACGAAAGTTTGATGGTATTCGCTGTGGTTCTGTTATTGGTGCTTATTTTGTTGCTTTTGGTTATACGAAGAAATAGAAAGAAAGTACATGTCGAAGAGTTAAGCTTTGTCGATGTTGAAAGGAAAGCAAAACAATCTTTATAAGAGAAGTTAAAATAAGGTTAAACAAACTTGGTATATGAAGTAAGAATAGTATTGGATAAATTTTGAATAGGTAAGGGACAGATTTATTGGCTAAGATTATAATTATTTTAGTGGTATTGCGCCCTTTGCCACCAATTACACAGTTCTAAGACGGGTTAAACAGGAAACAATCGCAGAAAAATGCTTTGAAAAAATTCATGTTTTCGAGAACTTACTTTATTTTGTCTCTTCGACGGCAATGGACGATAAAATCCAGGTTAACTCGCTTTATATCCTGGTACACTTACTCAAAGACTCCCTTTAATAGTTGCATACTATTATATAACAGTATAGGATTCAAGCAGAAATAGGATTCGAGAGTCGAGAAATAGGGTTTCCTCTTGAATTCTCGAAAAATCGAGAAAGGGTTGAGAACACTTTAATAGTTAATAGTTAGGATGGGAGTAAGGTACTAAATCTGCAAATCCGCCTATGCGTTTATCTTAGGGTCCGATGCCGGTCCGCCGCTCACTAGGGAAGCTTCCCGTTTCGTGCTCCTACTGTCACTAAACTAAACTGGTTATCGGGATTTCGGGCGACTATTGGTATGATCGCGATAGTTTTCCCACTGTACTCATTTATCGTATTTGATCTCCCAAAATAGTGATTTCCCAAAATTTGCGAATAATCCAAATCGAAATCAGCAAATCACGCAAGAAATCATGAAAGAGATTGAGATATTGCCAGGCGTTTTATCTAACGCCCCAGTTATCAACCTAATTGCTCCAAGTTCCTGTGCTGCCCTTATTGAGATGTCCTGCACCAGTTTTATGCTTCTATTGCTACTGTTCTTTCTACTTTACAAGATAATCGTGGTTTATGAAGAGATCCAGTTGAGCCTTTTCCAGTTATCCATCCAAGAAGCAAGTGAGGCCAGAAGTTATTTGAAATGCACGTGGGAGTTGTATCAAGTGATGAACTAAGGTGTTGTTTGTGGTGGGGTTGGGCTGTTCTCCCCGGGTGGTGGCGGGTGAAGGTGGGGACAGGGTTCATGATGTTCTAGCTGTTCTCTTATATGTTCCGGAGGCACGTTCAGGTTTTCAGTTGGGGTGGGAGTTTGTGGGAAGAGGTGTGCTTCGAGTTTCCTTGAGGATTCCGCCAGTTCTATATCTGTTTCTGCAGTTGTACACAGTTTCAGCCAGCTCTTTTGCTTTTCTTTCAATATTTTTAGGATGTTTACATCTCCAGCTTTGGGGATGTTGGCCTTCTTCATGTGTTCAAGTGGTTATGTTGGATTAGGTTGGAGGAGGGTGCGTTTTATATCTCTAGAGAGTTTGTTCAAGGCATTGGATGTATCTTTGTTTTCCAGGTTCCAGAACTCACTGCCATATTGGATTTTTGAGACCAGAAGTGCTTTCACTATGTTCTTCTTCCTTCTGACAGTCAGCATATTATTTCTCAGTATCGGTTGTAGTTTGCGAAGAGTTTCCTGTGCGGCTTGTATTCTAGCAAACGGGTTTACTTATGTTTCAGCTGTTGCTGTTATATCTACTCCAAGGTATCTAAAGGTTTTTACTCCTTTGATGGTTCCAAGGTTGGTTTCCAGGTTTTCTTCTATTGGGATGTTGTTGTAGAGGAAGTTTAGTTCAGCTGCAGCGACTGCTATAGTGCCCTTTCTACTTCGAACTAACGAATTCCCCGGTCCAAGACACTGTGCTTTATGTCCTACAAGGGCATCTTTTGACGAGAAGTTTCTGGAACAAGAGGTGCAGGTGTGTTTATTGACCAGTTGTTGAATTGCAGTGTCTGAAAGCTTATCTTTGAGCTTCCTTCTTCTGACTATTCCCATGAGTTGAGTTTTCTGTGTATTTATCATTAGGCCAGACAATTGTGAGAGCTCTTCTGTATATTGAACAAAGTGTTTCAAGATGTTTCTATCTTTATTCATGATACAAAGGTCGTCAGCAAATCCAAGAATGTTTTGAAAGGAGAATTCTGCTTCTGAAAAGTTCAAGTTTATTTTCTTTATTATTCTTCGAAGCAGAGAGTCCAGAGCAAGTACAAATAACGTGGGACATAGTGAATCACCTTGTAGCACGCCTTTGTTTATTTCTACTCTGTCGCTTATATGTTTTCCTATCTTTACTTGAACTGCAGCATATTTATATAGGTAAAGGATTATATTGATAAAGTTAGTAGGAACTTTTCTCTTTTTTAAACTAAGCTCAAGAAAAGGATGTTTACAAGAGTCGAAAGCTTTTTTAAAGTCTATAAAGAGACAAAGTATCTTCGTGTTCTTCATTTGACTTTGTTTGCAGCGGTTCAAGAGAAGTTAATTTTTTTGTCTAGTAGCTATCTCTTCTGGAAATAAAAAACGATAACTTCTTACTGCTGTTTTGAGGGTATTATTTAATCTATTGTTTATTATCTTAGTGATTAGCTTGTAAGAAGTGTTAAGCAAGGATATCGGTCTATAGTTGGAAGGAAGTTGGTGATTCCCTTTTTTGTATAAGAATATTATGTTTCCAGTTGAGAGGGAAATAAACTCACTTTTGTTTAAGCCACTTGGATCCAGAAATAGTTCTTCTGCAAGTTGCTACAAGTATTTCAATACTATTTTGTTATTCTTTAGGATTTCGTTTGTGATTACATCAGGTTCAGGCACTTTATAGATTCTTAATGTTTTCGCTGTCTCTTCAAGTTCTTGTAAAGTCAGAGGAGATATGTTGGTATCTTCGGCTTTTGCTTCAGGGATGTATAGTCATGTGTCTATGGTGTTTTCTTCTCTGTTTCTTTGAGTGAGTTCAAGATATTATTAGAATACTTTTACACGTTTTTTATCGTTTAGCTACTTCTCATTTTCCATGGTAATGGTGCGTTGAGGTTTCCGTTTTTTCCCTACTATCCTTTTCGCTTATTTGAAAGGTTCATGGATATCATTTTTTGTCATAGCTGTATCTATTTTTCTTGCTTGGAGATCCAGCCAGGTTTTGTAGTCGTTCAGGGTACTTTTTCTTATCATCTTCTTCAGTATTTTAGATTCATTTTCAGTTAGAGATTTCCACAGTCTTCTTCTTATTTCAAATAAAGTCTCTGTTCTATCTGAAGATGTTCTGTAGAGTCGCTCATGTGCCACCAGTGGGATACAGTTTTCAATGGCTTGTTTTACTGTTGGCTTGAACGTTTGGAAGTTTAGTCTTGGCTGTTTTCCAGACTATTGGATGGTGGTAGTTTGGCTAGTTCTTCTTCGAAACCTTGTCGTATTTCTTCGTTTAGCTTCCATCGGTTTGCGTCAATTTTGAAAAACTCTTTGTAGTTTCGATGCATCTTTGGTTCTTGGTTGGAGCACTTCCTGAACTCTTGTGAGACCAGTGCTTCAACTGGTTGATGATCAAACTCTGTTCTATTGTGGATTTTCTCTCCTAGTATCCTTTTTATCCGAATTTTTCGGAATAGTGGGGTGCTGCCTTTACACGCTATGATGAAATCTATTTCTGAGCGTTTCTGATTATTCTTATTTTTTGAGTAGTAAGTTACATGGCTATTTGTATTCTTTGCACCAGGATCGAATTATGAGTTGATGACGGCCAGATTGTACTTGTTCAGAAAATCCCGAAGCATTTTTGTTCCTGTTCGTTCTTGTCGTGTATCCATATTTACCGTTGCTTTTCACTTCGTTGTGTCGTACTTGAGCATTCCAGTCACCTAAGATTATCATGAGGTCTTTTTTCCTTTTCAGTGAGATCGCTTTCTGGAGTCTTGTTAGAAACTGGCTGTATTCTTTTGCTGTTTTTCCGGCGTGTGGTGCATAGATATTGATGATGTAATAGCTTCTAGAGTTAAGTTTAATTTTAACACCTAAAATCCTATCTTCATCAAATAATTTTTCTGCTTCTTTGTCCATATTCCTGTTGAAATATATTGCTAAAATATTGGTTTTCCTTTTTTCTGTGTTTTTACTCTTAAATATATCTGTTGTAAACCAGTTTAGTCTAGAGAAGCTCGCTCTTTCGAGGCATTCCGCTCCTTTACTACCAACTTCCTGTATTGCAAGGACGTTTGTATCGACAGTTAGGGCATATTCCTCGATAGACCTGAGCTTGTAGGAGGTGAGACGGTCAACATTCACAGAAACAATTGAAATTGTTCTGGAATCTTGCGCTTCATTGACTGGTGACTGTTTTTCGACTGCCTGAGTATTGCCGCTACTCATAACAGTTTCTTTGTTTCCAAATTTTTCGTTTCCCAAAAATTTTGAGAACACTTTAATGCTTTTGACGAGAGTCGAGAATGAATATAAGCGTCGAGAATTCTAGTATTTCTCGGCTTTCAAATTTCCCAAGAAAAACAGAATTTCGCGAACCAAACATTAAGTAAGAAAATACCTCTAGTAGCGGCAAACACGATGAGAAACTTGCAGAGTTAGAAAAACTGAGATATTTTCTCTTGTTTGGATTAAATTTTAGCTAATGCGTACCCTGTATAAACAGAAGGATATCAAATGAAGTGTTTACTGATGAGTTGAGCTTCGATTGAGCAGCAATATGACAACTTTTTGGTAAATTGGTCCAATAAAACTTAATTAAATTAAGGAAAACTTTGACATACTAGGTTCAACACTTGAGCAGAAGCGAAATTCTTTAATGACTCTAACCCCCTCATGGTTGGGATATTGCTTAGAGGAAAGATCTAATCTAAAACATATTATTTAACTATTAATTGGAGAAAACCCCTTCGGAGAATCTTCTTGTAGATAAAAGTCACTAATGTTAACCCTATTCATAGGTGGTTTGCTCATATAAATAAAATCCAAAGCCAACAAGTAATTAGAATATAGTTGCATGAAAAAGTAGGAGAGTATTTAACTAGTTTCGTTTCTAACATATAACATATAAGCGAAACCATTCAGAGAGAAATTTTATCTTTTGTAAAATAATGCAAGTTAAATCTTATTAATCAATATTTCTCGTATTTAACATTCAAGACAAAAATACAACTATCTTTCATTATATTCATCAGAAAATCGACCACAATATGACTTTTTTCAAAAACTAAGACGTAGATCTACTTTGATTTATTCTTACCTTTTTCATGCCAATTTATATGTGTTCTTAATTATTTTATCGTATGTATAATTTAAGAAAACATGTTTTTTATTTAGGAAATTGCAATAATATGATAGGGATTTGTATAATTAAAACCAATAAAAATTTCAAACTTTATTTTTTTCCTTTCAAAGCTACTAAAAATTAGTTCCAGATAAGGTTAGAGTTAAAGTTATTGATATTTAACCTATTAGAAGTTCAGTTTTGGCTATTTTATAGTTGAGTTTGGAGTCAAGTCAAATTAAGCGAAATAACTATTGGTGAGATTAATAGGGAAGTTCTTGGATTTTCCTCGAACTATACTCAGAGGAAACCTAAATTATTGATACCTACGGGTGACTAACATTTTTCAGGATGTTTTGTTACTTGGTATCACCCATTCAGGAATACTTGATATTTAAGGGCATTCTTTCTCAGAGTTTCTGAGATCTTAGAAATAGGATAAATTGTTAGGAACTCTATGTAGAATACTCCAATTCTCAAACAAGGTTGTTTATGGACCCAAATTCACCCGTTGTTTCGACTGGTGAGGTCTGTTTGGACTCTAGACGAGTATTTCTGGAGTTATTACACGGATTAAAGTTTAGAAGAACAGCATTTTACCCCAATATCGACTTTTCTTTAGAATACATGAAAATTTTCCTAATAACAGAATTAAAGGTTACAAATCATATTTTTTAGTTGTTGTGGGCTCCCTAGTACAAAAGTTTAGGGGATTATTGCAAAACTGAGCGATTTCGTATTTTCAGATGTGTAGATTTTCAACATTTGACTTTTCTGAGGGAATTTTAGCTCGATTACACTTAACTAGAGAAAAAACATCCTTAAAAATGGTTCGAAAAGCCAGGTATTGTGAATCCTTAGGGCCTGAAAAGGATCAGATCATCTATAGAGTTGTTTTTCGGACGTTACGTTTGAATGTATGTTTTTCTAGAGATCTGTAAACTTAGTTAGAAGTACCCTTAAAAGTACACTTTTTTAGGGGTTAAAGTACTCATCCTCATTAAATACCCTGACAAATCACATGATTGGAAAGGTTTTTGTAATTTGAAACACATTATGGGTGATAATATTATATTTGAGGAAGATTTCGTGACAAAAACTAACAAATACTATTTGCTTTATTTTCAGTAATCATGGTTTCTTTATACTTTCTATTGCTTTAATCCTCTAAATTTCCAAGTGAATAAGTGTTAGTTTATGTTTGCAATATGTTGTGAGCTTTGTAGAAGAATTGAAAAGGTATTGTTGGTTATATGGCCATTATACTGCATTTCTGAAAAAATGGTTGATAAAGTTTTCAACACCCCGTAATAACAAAAAATATAAAACACTATTGTTTATTACTAGACCTAACTTGAACATAAGAGCAAACCTTTACAGTTTGCAGAGGGGTGCAATTTTTTTCTTCATTGTTCTTTGGACGACATAAAATGGATGTGCTATATTTTGGTGGTACTTGGCGTTCTATATGAGTTTATTCTTGTCAAATCCTATATTATCTTATATGACTCAAAAGACACTTAAAAAAGCTTTCCAAAAATGTATTTTTTTAATAACTCAAAATATTTACTGTGCAATGAAATATTCAATTACTTAGAAATTCATCTAGAATACAGGTTGACGTGAAAAGAATAGAGTATTAAATTATCTTCCAGGGCTCATATATAAAAAATTTAAAACATTTGGTTGAAAACAGTTTTGGAGATAAGTCAAAAATTGCCAATAGTGTTTTACATAAAAATTAAGTGAAATAGAAGAGAACAAAAATATGAGTTGAAATCGACCAATATTTTTGAAATAAGAAAATACGAACTTTAACCATAGTATACAGCAGTAAGGGGAAAACCAGAGTTTCAAGCTCTTAGATTATATTGGTTTGAATACATTATCTTTTTATTTGGTTTTAAATGACAAAGTATTGGCTGAAAAAAACTCTTACTGTAGCAAGTGTTGATATGTGATATTGCCTTCCCAATTTTGTGATATAAGGCGCATGCAGCTATAGTTTAACTTAATAAAATGTAATATTGTTTGCTATAAAGATGTAGGAAATTAATATGTCTTTTGAATGAGGTACTTAAAGTTTGCCGAAACAAAGTGTGAGCCAAGTTACAGTCCATTCTTAGTCCTCTATGTAATATTGCTGCTGTCATGTGAAATTTTTGTTTATTTTCGTTGAAAACATTCATTCTAAATAAATAAGAGGTAAGCGAAAAAAAGTAGAAAAGCAAGAGCTTTCGAATGATATATCTCTTGTATACTAAAATTTATATTAAACCATTCTTTGTAGAGATTTATTTTGTTTCGAGAATTCACCAAGACGGGGTTTGTTTAGAGAAATTTAATCAAGGCGAGACAGGTGTCCCCATTCAAAAAAAAGTCCACGGTAGAAACGGCATACCGCAACTTACCGTCAAACGGTTACGGTAAAACCTTTGTTATGAGACTGTTGCTATACAAAACTTTCGAAAAAATCTGTTACGGTAAGTTACGGTTCTACTGTTAAGAAACCATATTCCAATAGGTAGCTCAGGATCGCAGTACATATGGTTATCTTGGTCCTGTCGTGTTTAATTGTATCAAATTCTTCACAGAATCTCGAGCTATAATTGTAGTGGCGACGAGGAGACTTTGACAGAATTTATTAACCCTATCCCTCCCAAGATAAGAAATGCTTTGTGAGTTTTTAAAATATATATATTGGCTCTCTCTCTCTCTCTCTATATATATATATATATATATATATATATATATATATATGATAGCAAAGACGACCCTATTATGTCTCGTATAGATTCACGTTATTTCTGGACAAGAAACTAGGTAAATTATATGTCCACAACATAGACCACTCGCGAGACTAGTCTCAGGCGTACTTTCTCGTTTGCTAAAATGACCTACTCGTCTCTCAACTCGTTTTTCGCCTCGTTTCCAGTTTCCCAGGAGCTCTCGCCAACGCCTAGTTCTGCGATACTCAACTGCGGTCCCTGGTCGACAATTAAGAGCCGGGAAAAGCGATATCACTAATCGCTATCACTTCGCCTATATCGGGCTAGTAAGTGCCCATATATGGAAATTGACCCTCTGTTTAATAGACTAGAAATTGTCATTCCTGAATGGCACCATCGTTTAGCTGTCGCCTGGACATCCCCAATATTTATCATTCTAAATAATTCTGGCCTTTGAACTATTCCGGGCGGCTACCCTTAACAAAAGCTACCAGCAGGATCATGTATGGTACCATTGTTCCACAGCAACTCCAAGAACTAGATGCTCTGCAGAGGTTATTACTCTGCTTCATAAACCCTAACTTAGGTTCGAGTAGCATAATATCCTGTGATGACACTATCAATTACAGTATTTAATACTGCTGAAGGGCTTTCCAGCCGTTCGGCTAAAATTACATTCAAGATATATAATGCTTTCCAGGGTAAAACGTTTTCATGGATAAAATCTGAATGGCGATGTCCGGTTCAAGAACAGTAAATGATGAGCTTGAATTATACGAGAATTTTAGTTTTGCACACCTTATGACCTTGGTTGTCTGTGCAATTAAGGGTTTTTTCATTTAGCTTCAGCAGTACAATATGCTACAAAGGGTTGCTCCTCTTTCTTCATTAGAGATGCCTGGCACAAGAGCAATGCAACGACCAAATGTTAAATAATGTTCTTCGACCTCCTCGTCGAAGAGATTAGATATATAAAGCCTCTATCGGTAAAGTTCTGTCTAAGCGGATACTTTTAATACATGCTTGCTTCTTGCACAAATCTAGGTTGAATAGATGAAGTTATTCTTCAACATAAAGATTACATTTAGGATGGTTTCTACCAAAAATAAAAATGTCTTGCCTTTTACTTGTTCTAGTGATATGAAGACCGTTTCCCTTGACAACCGATATTTTAAACAAGAACCTTCTTGTGCAATCCAAACCCAAGCTCCTCCAGGCACATATGCGGTGGCGATAGGGATTAATTGCAATATCAATGCTTGGGGGACTGTTCGAGGAAAATATATCAAATCTTGAAATACAAATTTTTTTTTTTATGCTTTTTTCTAAGCTTCTTTTTTCTCAAGTGATTCTTGTCTGGTTTTATATATCATAATACCTCCAATAATATTTGAGAGGCCTAGCCAAGCGTCAGATCGCCCAGATATTTCCTACATCGTTATTGCGCCACCTGAAAACCATGGCCAGACCACCACATGACGCAGCAGTGCTCTATGAAAAATTTGGAACAGAAATGAGTTTCCTTAGATTAGAAGGTATCTCCTATGTTTTTATTGAAATAAAGTCTTGAAACGGACAACCGAGCCTGCCAGAGAACCATCACATCAAATGATACTCATTAAAATTGCAAAACTTACCCAAATTGTCTATTAAAATTGTCAGTACCACTCAAAGTAAATTCAAAATCCTTAAAACTCTTTTCATATATAACATGATTATATTAAGCGGTTCCCCTAATCAGTTCTAAATGGCTCCTAACATCACCTGAAGAGTTTCTAATAGTACTTTATAACTTCCTGAACCCTAGTAAAAGAAAAACACAAGTAGTTCTACCACAACATATATTCCAAAAATAAATTTGGAATTAAGTTTTGTTGCATTTTTTTTAATAAATTTAATATATCTCACCCCGATACAATATTTCTAGTTAGTATTTACCGGATAGTAAATGCCCGGTATGACAATTAAAGGGTGTTCTGGGATTAACTGACAAATATTCTAATACGTGATTTACAAGTCAAAGTATCCGTTAAATCAAAAAGAAAAAAAATGAAGTCAAATATTGTAAAATTAGCATTGGGTAGTATTTTGGCCTCTACGGCATTTGGGTTTAACAAGGAAGAGGTTAGACATAACTTATTGGAAAGGTTTAACGATGGAAGCAAGGTTATCAGGGTTGACTTACAAAACAGTGTATACGGGAGCAGAAGTGAGTTTGAAAAGGCGATGGCGGAACTTGGCTTAAATGTCGACTTTGTTGGAGAAAAAGTTAACCTTGATGAAGTTAAGGTGGCAGGTCCTAGAAAGTTGATGGAACCTGAGCGTGTTTCTGAAATAGTAGTAACCGCACAGGATGACTTGGAGGTTCTTAGAGTTCTGGCTGAAAATGAAGTCACTTTTGAAGACTCCACCTCTAGTTGGGTAGAAGAGAAAATAAAGTCATTTGAGCAGGACGACTTCTTCTGTAAAGGTGAAGGGTGTGTTGAAAGGGAGCTGCAGGACTTCTTTTCTAGTTATCAGGAGCTTCCAGCGATCCATGCTAGGTTCGACGCCATTTCTGAAGCAAACATAAACAGAACATTGATAGATTCCTTGGGACAAAGTTATGAGGGAAGAGATTTGAAGATGATGTGGATTGGAGAAAGTGAAGAGGAGTTTACAACGGATTTTGAGAAGCCTTTGGTACTTTACATGTGTAACATTCATGCAAGGGAGTGGTTAACACCTTTATATTGTACATATATGGCCGAAAGATTATTGGATGGCAGTGATGAAAGTAATGACTTGCTTTCGAAATTTACCTTTGTTATTGCACCCAGTATGAATCCTGATGGATATGTTTTTTCATACACAAACGATACTCTGTGGAGAAAGACAAGAATGCCAAACAATGGTAAACCCGAGTATAGAAAAATAATATTATTTAGGCACTGAGTGTGTTGGAACAGATGGAAACAGAAATTGGGGACCAGAAGCCTTTCATTGTGGCGAAGGAGCAAGCACTGATCCTTGTTCGCAAACTTATTGTGGAGTGGAACCATTCGACCAACCTGAAACTGCGGCAATAGCTGCATTTAGTGAAAGCGTTGCTTCAAGAATCTTTGCTTTTAATGACGTATTTTGATATCAATCAGTTTTACTTTAGGTTCATTCTTATGGTCGATACTTTATGTCTCCTTGGGGTTGGACATATGACTTACCTCCAGCAGAGGATTATGAACGAATGAAACAATGTTTTATGGAAGTAAGAGATGCAATCTATGATATATCTGGAGATATTTGGACAGTTGGAACCTCTGCAAATGCAATTTACATCGCAGCCGGTGGATCTGATGATTGGTATTATTCAGAACTAGATGTTATCTACGCAAATACCTTTGAACTAAGGGGAGACAGTTTCCAACCGGATCCTAGTAATATCATGCCTTCAAATCTTGAGGCTTATGCTGGTATGTCAGCTCACTTGAACTGCGCCTATGACATTGAGTTCGTCACACCATCACCTGGAGCAGGACCTACATCCTTTCCAACAAGTTACCCTACGCTTTCCTGTAGAAACTCTGCTAGTACTGGGTTAACAATTGATGGGGTAACAGAGGCCACCTGCGAAGAATTGGAACCATATTGTGAAGATTTTTTTGATCTTGTAGCAGATCCTTGTCCCATTACTTGCGTACTATGTTTACTCTTTGTCATGTTTAGGATGCTTGTGATCTATACTGGGGAGGTGTTCCTGGTGAAGAACCAGAGCCTACTGTAGCACCAACTGTAAGCAATGTAACTTCATCTCCAACACCTAGCCCTACCGAAGGAGAAACTGAAGCACCAACTGTTGCTGACGTAGAGGATACAAGTGCACCATCTCCTGAAGAAGTTGATGGTGGTGATGAAGACTCAGACGAGGAAACTGACCTGATGTTTGATATCAACACACTCTTATTGCTTGTAATTGCCGTTCTCATGTTGGTGATCATTGCTTTGTTGGTGGTGATAAAAAACAAAAGGGGAAAGGCTAAGCAAGAGACTTTGGCTAATCCTGAAGTCAAAGACAAGCACTATCTCTAGAAGTGAAATGAATAGTAGTGAGTTCATACTTGGAGTATGATTTAACATTAAGGTATCCAATAGCATCTCCATAACCTTCTCATCATCTTACCACACTGATTGCACGTCAATTTATAAACCCGTTCTTTCTCTATTCCATCAACATAATTTATTTATTAAATTCTCTTGAAGGTAACCTTGAGCCATGTTGTATCCTGTGAATTATCAACTCTGCAACATGCAATTTCAACCTGCTAGAAGGCCGAAGGCAAAATTAATTTTCTCTTAGCTTATGGGTTGAAGAGTAATAATAATCCTAATTAAGCAATGAATGATCCCCAAATTCAAACTTACTGAAAGCATTGTGTTGAAATGTTGAGGAGGATCAAAACCAACTAATGAAGCTCAAGATCCTCCCGGGTGCTTTCTTCAAGAAACCAATGAATCCCAAGAATGCTTTTCAACAAGCTATTCAGAAAATCTTCGTAGATGGCGATGTAACGTTTGGGTTCTGTAAGTACTACATCTGTAGTAGCATTATGGCAGAGATGCCGAATGTAAATTAAGGGAAAGAAAACATGAAACATTTGGAGTGAAGAGTGAATCCTGAAAAAATAATAATATAACCAGAAAAAAGTAGTCTTCAGGCGCAGAAATCAGTCATATGGCCCAGCCTTATATTCATTTTCTAAGGAAAATTAAACTTTGATGAAATGAATCAAGATATCAAACTTCTTATTGCTAATTGGAATCAAAATCAGAGTTATCTCATTCTTGTCAACTAATGTAAAACACAATGCGTATTCTTTCTAATGCATACCTTGTGAACTTCGCTAGACTCACTCAGTCGGTTGCCATATCTCTTCATATTGCGATCCAGTTCTCATTGAGGACTTCTTTATACCTTTGTCTGTAGTGGGGAACTTTATTAGTATTTCTTCATGATGATAATTCTTTCCAAAAGGAATCTCATATTAGGAACTTATTTGAAATTAAGTTACTTTGCATGAATGAGCTGAAACTTGTTAATAATTAGTATTTTAAGAAAGTTTTTAGCATCAAATTCTCCTTCGAAACACACAGTCAAAGTATAATAGTTGCCTTCGGTTATATGAGGGGTTTCCTAAAGCATTCAGCTGATAAAAAAAATATACTGGAAATTTTAGATCCATCTAGCCCTGGTTTCGTAGTGAAGACACTCAACGATAAATTACCGTGGATGCCTTCAGAAGTCATGGGGAACTAAGGTTAATGTTAAGAAACTTAGAAGTTTTCCAAAGAATATTTCCAAACTTTCATTCAGAATTTTGAGTCTTTTGCATGAGCTTAGTTTTTCTTTGAGACTTTAGACAATTGGTGTACACTATTGAGTATGAGGATCCTCGATTTCACATTGAATAACATTCTTCAGTCCATATTTCTAGTTATCAAGTGGTGTGCCCAACGTTCCCACACTTAGAAATGTGCGGTCTGAATTTTTTTAATTCTTAGACTAATTTGTGTTGGTCTTGATGAAAGCCGATTTTGTTAATAGGACTCTCAACCACTGTTGGTATGGGTTGAGGAGATCATATAGAACATTTATGGCAAATTTGCTCAGATGGGTCTTGACCGAGATATTTTCATTATTGCCCTTTACAATAACCATTATGGTTTAACTTATTCTGGCTGAAACACTTTCTTCAGACCATTCTTGGTTCATACCTCATATGTTGAAATCTAAACCAGATATCTACTTTTTCTGAAGAGTTTCTTCAAAGAAGTTATTTGTAATGTTTCCGTACTTGCTATTCTCTTAATTTTTATTTAAATTTACTAAGGAGTTATATAGAAATTTCTAACATATCTTGACTTTAAGGGTTAGCTCCCTCAATCGGTTGAGACCAAGCCAACTATTACAATAGCGTCGACTGAATATGATGAATAAATGGTAATTTCGGAAGAAAATTTCTTTAATGGGAAAACTTGCCCATTTTGCCACAATGACAATCAGTTCAGTCATTGTACTACTTGATTTCTATACAATTTTGTAGGTCTTTATATGTTCCATGCACTTTCGCCATACCAGAAGAGCCATTAAAATTACGAAATAAGAATGACTGAGGTTTACCTACGTGGCTTTTATAATTTTTAACCACATATGCCCTTTCTTCCCGTTAGCGTTTTAGAAAGCCTTTAATGAGTAATTTTTTTGAATGAAGAAGACAAGGAAACGAACTGACATTTTTTTGTATTTTGCTATAGCATAATGTCGAAGTGCGAAAACACCTTTCTTGAAAACTTAAACTGCTGAAAATTTGTTTGGAGGGCATTATTTAAATGTAATTGAAAATCTATGAATTCATTTTTGTGATGCGTTTCCGGAACAGTGACAAATAAATAGCAATATGTGGTTGAATAGCCATCGCACATAGCTAAAAATATTCCCGGACTAGTTTTGCCTTATATACAGGTATATGTACTAGACGTTCAGAAGACGATATGGTATGATCAATCCATGGATTTTTCATACTGATGCGATGGTGCGTAAATAGTTGGTAAAATATAAGATTCATCCAGTGTTCTAGATTTTTACATATATATATATATTGAACAATTTTCCAGTTCGAAAACCCTAAATCTTGCATTACTGAATATATTTTTGGTATGAGAGTATTCCTTTTTTCAATGGTATGCTCACCCAAATATCTAACGGAGATTGAATAACTTAATTCTTGTTTTTTTTCTAAGAAATGGAATTTGGTCCAATTATGGAAAGTTGCTTTGTATTACTATATGTACCAAGTAAACACCCCGATTACAATCCTTGTGTTTTCATGGGAATAAAGCTTTATTGCATCAAACGTAAAAAATATATCTTCATAGATTTGACGTACCGAAATGAAAATGAGAATAAAGGTGTAGGCATTTTGGGAACAGTATATATATCAAATAATTTTCAAGCATTTTTAAAGAGAGCTAATTTGGGTCATTTTTAAGTTATTTATATTCTAATTTTGCAAGGTATACTTAATTGAACATAAATATATAGATTATATTGGCAATTAGGGGTAGTTATTTTTGTCCTTTAATTTTAAGTTAAGACCATGAATTTTGCAACAATAGCTGAAATTACCGTAAATTACTAAATATAGAGCCCTCCTAGGTAAAAACTTAGTAGACTGAGGTACAAGTAAACAAACCAGCAAAATGGAGCATAATCGTAATGAAAATAAGAGTTTAAATCAAGGCAATAACTTTACTTGATAATTTCTGATTAAGTTTATTAAGTCCAACAACAGCACTTATCCGACCAAGAGGCCCATCTAAGAACCACTTGGAAACGTTAAAATAGGACTATATCATTTAATAAAATAAACCCAATAGCTTCTGGTAACTTCGACTACCCCACTTAAAGCACGGCAGTAAATGGATTTTCTTCGTTAACAAGAAGGCACCTGGGAGTAACCTATCTGCGATAAAGTAGCCTTAAAATCAACCATAATCAAGCAATTAGTTTTAGTTTATCTAGACGTTAAACTTAAATTTTTCACTATAATCAAGTTTTTGTATACATTCTTGCAAGCAAAATCTATCGGATCATAGTAAACTCTGGTAGTCTTCCTCTATTACATTAAAAATATCTTGTGTCTAAGGATAGGTTTATGTTCATTTCAACCAAAGTTTTGGTTTCTTAGTAGTAGTTGACACTCCTTGACGACTTGTATTTCATATTACAATATTTGCTCTTTCATTTTGCCTAGTTTCAAATTATTATGCTTTTAATATTAGCTGAAGTTATCTTCGCAACCTGACATCCTATTGTGACATGAATAAATTTCTTCGTAGTAAATGTGTCCAACACACTTTTTGGGTCGCTATAGTTTTTTCCATCGCAATGTCCATGGCTCTTGCTAAACTTGATTATGTTATTAATGTAGCATCAGATTTGAACTCTATGCATACATTCTCATCTGAAACTATGTATCAGGAATGGTGAATTCTCTGCAGTTGTGCCAATTTTTAGACATGTTAGCTTCAAAGTAGTGACAAGCATTATTTCTATTTGATAAATAAATAGCTTTCAAATATTTTCATGCATTCCCCCTTTATTTGCATGGATTTCTTTTCCTATTTGTATTTTTGTTATATTCATTTTATGCTTAAACTGGTGACAGCAACAAGTGTTGTATTCTCTGACGAAGTATTAGTGCTGTGAAGGGTTCATTGCTAATCAACCTACAATCTTCTAAAGAATAACTACACCTACACCACGCTTCTTATTAATGAGCTTTAAATAAATTCATTTAAACTCTCTTCACTTCACTTCACGATAATAATAGAGATACCCCATCTCAGTCCGAAAGGAAAGTTAGTTGCACTACAACACTAAGACTTATAATCTGAAACTCAAGTCTCTTCATATCCGCATACTCGAAAATATAACTGAGAATTTTAATGGTTAACCTGACATATATATTTTTATTTTCATGTATTATTCATAGCATAATAATTCTAGTACATGAAAAATATCAGTATTATATTTTTTTCGTTTGTAACATAGGCAGCATATAATGCTCAACACATTAAAGAAATAGTTTAATAAAACTTTAATATTCATAACTACTATATATTCTTTATTTAAGCGTTCATTACTTCTATTTAGAAGTTGACTACTGATGTTAGCACGCTTGGAAGCTGGGATCCAATCCAAACTGCCCGGAAGTCTACCTGTTAAGTAAAGAAAAAACGATTTTGCATTACTATGAATTTGAATAATATATGTATATTAAGAGAAAGTGCTATTTGGTAGACGCAAACTATTAACCTTCCCATCTCTTGCAGGGGTTCGCGTGGAGCATTTTCGACGAACCTGTTGTAGACAGAAGCCATATCCAATGTATCGCAAACAATTGGAGAACCCTGACATACCAGTCGCAAAATGATAAAACAAAAAGAAAAGGAAAACATGGAAAACAAAGCACTCAATGTTGATGGCAGAAAAAGTTTTGAGAACACCTTCAGCACTCTTGATTTTGACCCAAGCTTTACATACTTTCAACAAAATAGGGAAAGCAATACCACCTTGGAATGGAGCAATATTTCGTATTCAATAAGAAAAAAGCAAATCTTAAATAAAGTTTCAGGTAGAGTTGAAAGCGGAGAAGTAACTGCTCTGATGGGATCTTCTGGGGCTGGAAAAGTACTTTTATTTTCCTCATTAACTTTAGACTTCACTTATGAACGTTCTTGCTGGAAGAGTTGTTACGAATGGAAAGAAGAAAGTAAAAGGAACTATTTTGGTGAATGGCGTTTTAAGCGATCCTAAAGAGTACAGACGAAAAGTGGCTTACGTAATGCAAGATGATGTTCTCTTTGCTACAGCAACAGTCAAAGAAAGCCTTGATTTTTCTGCTAGATTAAGACTTGAACCAGAAACTGCAAATGATAACATTAAAAGATCAGAAATTGTAAATGATTTGCTTGACTCCTTAGGTCTGACTGAGATTCAAGACTCTGTTGTAGGCAGTGTTTTTCTACGAGGTGTCAGTGGAGGAGAAAGAAAAAGAGTAGCAATTGGTATTGAATTAGTTACAAATCCAAAACTACTTTTCTTAGATGAACCAACAAGTGGATTAGATAGTTTTAATGCATGGAAAGTAATAAAGATCTTGCAAAATTTAGGAAAGGCGACTGGATGCTGTTGCTTGTGCACAATCCATCAACCTAGTTCAGAAGTGTTCAATGAGTTTGAGAATGTGCTCGTTTTGTCCAAAGGCTCTGTAATGTATAATGGAACAGTTTCAGATCTACCAGAAATAATGAAATTGTTAGGAAAACCTATCCCAAGTTTAACTAACCCTGCAGATTATATCATGCTTCTTGCTCAAACAGTTTATGATGATGATTTTCTAAGATTTAATTTATATACTGGAGAAAGTAAGCCTGAGATTGAGTGGGAGTACAGTACAATGTTAAGACATGATAGTCTTAAAGCACAGCTGGATAAACCTTCTTTAAAAGAAAAAGTTATAAAGTCCAGTTTTATTGTTCAAGTATCTAATTTGACAAAAAGAGAGTTTAAAGCATTATACAGAGATCCATCTATATTCAAAAGTTCAATATTGGCGCGTTTAATCACAAATTTGGTTGTTGGTGGTGTATTTTTCCAGGCGCTGGATAGAAATGAAGAAAAGTTTTCAGTACCTGTTGGAATTTCGGCTCTCTTGTTCGCATACGCGGGAATCTTTATGGGATCTTTCAACCCACAGATTATTTATTTTCCACTTGAAAGAGGTTTGATGGTTAGGGAGTATCAAACAGGAACATATGGATCAGTTTCCTATCTGTGTTCTAAAATTATTGTTGACATTCCAAAAGTTCTACTAGAAGCATCGGCTGCTGTTGTTGTAATCTACTTTATGATGGGGATGCAGGCTAATGTTCTGTTGGTAATTCTCCTGGGAACCCTAACTGGAGTTACATCCTCTGGGTTTGGGCAGATACTTGGGGCTTCGTTGTCAGATGCAAAAGCTGCACAAGAATTTGGACCTCTTCTTCTCTTTCCGCAGTTGTTGTTTTCTGGAGTTTTTATTCCAATTGATAATCTGCCTCCTGCTTTAAGCTGGTTGCAATACATATCGATCATGAAGTATGCTGCTAGTGCAGGTGCTGTTATTGAGTTTAACGAGTGTGGAGATAGAGATGACTTAGATAACCTGTTCTTAGAAGTGACTACATGCAACTCTAGTCAGGATAATTGTCTGAATTTGGAGGAGAACCTGGAGTATCAGCAAGAATGTATAGAGTCGCTGGAGAATCAGAACATGTCTAAAGAGGATTTGATATTTTATATTGGAATGTTGGTTGTACTAGCAATTGTATTCAGGTGTTCCTCTTTAATAGTGTTAGTATACAGGGCAAACTTCTTCACGGACTAACTTTTGTACTTAATATTACGTTTTGTAAATATAACTGTATATTCATTATTCTTAATGACATCATAAGGTTTTTTATTTTAAATCTCGACATTGTATTACCGTATTCTGCAAATAAGTTGAAAACAAATTAGACCATTCATATCATGGCCAAGTCATCCTCAAGCAGTTCGAGTTCAAGCAGCTCCTCAGATAGTTCGAGTTCATCAGATTCAGAGGTTGAAGTGAAGACTACCCCTCCTAAGACCGAAAAAGTTGCAACAAGCTCATCCTCGGACAGTTCTAGTTCCTCCAGCTCTGATTCCTCTGACTCAGAACCACAGCCAAAGAAAGTTTCGGCAAAAAAGAAAAAGAAAAGTGCAAAGAGTGAACCCAAAAAGAAAACAAAGCCAACAAGTGTGAGAGATACTGGGAAGTCTTCCTCTTCAGACTCATCAAGTTCCTCAGACAGCGACAAGAAAGAAATAAAAACAACCCAGAAGAAGACCAATGGAACCAAAGTGAAATCTCCAGCTAAGAATGTCACAAAAAAATCTTCTTCTTCATCAAGCTCATCGAGTTCTTCCTCCTCAGACAGCTCAGATTCAGAAGAGGAAAAACCTAAAACAGCTCCTGTAAAAACAAAAAAGACATCAAAATCTGAATCTTCTAGCGCATCATCATCTGACAGCTCAGATTCAGAAGAAGAGAAAGAAAAAGCAGCACCTAAAAAAGAAGCAGCAAAGAAGGATTCAGACTCCTCTTCCTCAGACAGTTCTTCGGATTCTGAGCAAGAAAATAAACCAACAAAGAAAACAAAAGATGTGAAGAAATCAAAGAAAGATGACTCTTCCTCTGACAGTTCTAGTTCTGACAGCTCCGATTTAGATTCCTCTGATGACGAAAAACCTTTAAAAGAAACTTCAGCGTCTCCTGTAAAACCAAAAGAACCTGAACCAGTAGCTGTTGAAGCTTCATCTCAACCAGAACCTGTAACTGCACCTCATTCTGCTGGGGTTAAATTGACAATCTTAGGTTTTCCTTATGAGACTACCGAACAAGATCTTCGCGACTTTTTCAAAGACTGCTCAATTTCATCCGTAGAGATAAGTGAAACTCGAAGGGGTACAGCAACAGTCACATTCAGTGATGAACCATCAGCAAATTTAGCGAAAGGGTTAGATGGAGAGTATATTGGTTCAAGATATGTGAAGATTGTGCCATTCCGTCCACCTAGAGAGCCAAGAGAAGTTGGAGAATGCCCAGAAGGCTGCACGACTTTATTCTGTGGAAATTTGAGCTACCAGATTGACGAAGATAGTCTAAGAGGTTTCTTCAGTGAGTGTGGAGAGATTAAGGAAGTGAGATGGGGTATGGATAAGGAGAGTGGGGAGTTTAAAGGATTTGGTTGGGTTGAGTTCACTGATCCTGAGACTGTGAAGAGTGCGATTAAGTTGAATGGAGAGAAAGTTATGGGACGTGGTATTAGATTGGATTTTGCTGCTTCGACAAGGAGGAAAAGTTTTGGAGGACCTGGAGGAAGAGGAGAAAAAAGAGGAAGACAAAGTTTTGGAGGTCAGAGTAATGGAAGAAAGAGTTTTGGAGCTACTCCACAAAAGAAAGCCAAGGTTGAGTTCAAAGGAAAGAAGATAACGTTTTAAGACTGTTCTGCGTTTGTTGAAGGGTCTTGGGTAGAGATTAATATTAAGACTCTTATCTCTTACTATAATACTATTTCTTTAACAATTATTATATACAGAAAAAGATACAACTCACCCAGAAATATTTACTACCCTCTTATTATAAACAAATCATACACTCAACTCAAGAAACATCTACCTCTTGAAATCTGGTAATGCAGTGTTGAATCGTTTTTTATCCTCTGCTTCAAGTCTTCCTCGAAGTGCTAATTTCAACAATCTCACCTTTTCTTTATCAATAACTCCATCTTCATAACAACAAGTAATATATTGATCAGCAGTAAACTTCTTATATCCCTTCAATCTTTCGTTCTTCTTTGGTCCTTTGGCTACTCTAAGCGCCTTCATTATACTACTAAAACTCCTTTCAACACCTAATCCAACTGTATCTAGTTCCATCACATTCTTACCATGAAACTTTAATCCTTCTCCAATCTCTGCAAAAAGTGCTCCCTTTTTAGAGCTTGCACCCATTTTAATCAACAAATACGTAACTAAAACGAATCCTTTACGAATTGCAAGTGTAAGCGCCGTTTCAAATACATACTCTTTACTCTCTAAATCATGCGCAGTTTCCTGAAGAGTCCAAAGATCATTAAACACTTCATCCATCGAACTGTGCATGCAGATCTTGTCCACGTCAGCACCCATCTTAATCAAATCATGGACTAAAAGAAGACTTTTGATCTCCGTTGATTTCTTCAAAGCTGTTTCAGAAACAGAAGTTCTAGCAAGACAATGAATCGCTAAGTGCAATGCAGTTGCTGCTCGTAAAATGTACTTTTCTTGAATCTTGTATTTTCCTCTTGTAGCAGAAACTGCAAATCCATCAGTTACAAGAAACAGTGTTTGGTATTTGTTTACTTCTGAACCACGATTTGTAAAGGTATTAAATCTTTTTGTTCTTCTTAAAGTCATTGTTTTTTGTTTTCTCAAAGTATTAGAGTACCTCTTAGACTTACTTTTCTCAATTGCAATCTGTTCTTTCGTAGCTGTCTTAATTTGCAAATAGTTTAATACAAAAGTAAAAACCTTAAGATCAGCAGTTTTAAGCGCTGCATGCCAAACAGGACTAACAATTTGTTGTCTTTGTTTTCCATTAAACAAAAAATCTTCTTCTTCATCAAAAAACATCCCTGGATTTACTTGACGAATACAGTCTTCAAGAACATTCTTAGTTAAACTACCACCATGCCATAACAACTTTTGCAATAACTGTTCTCTAAAACTAAATGTTTCTAAATCTTCAATCCTTCCAGCAATTGCTGCCTCTCGTGAAAACTCCAACTCAGGTCTAAATTTTTCCTTCTTCCACTTCATGATTTTTCTATACTGTTTAAAGTCAATCCCACCAAACATCATAATCAGCTGAACTTTCTTCTTCCATGAAGGATGTTCTCTTTCAAGTAATGACTCTGTTAAACTAGGTGCAGAACTTACACTATTTGTGTACTTTCTAATCCTTGTAACTCTTTTTTGGTACTCATTTTTATCCCAGATTGACCTATTCAAAATTAAGTCAAAAGCTGTTGAAAAAGTGGTTCCCGTTTTCGTAATGTCCCATAATTGATTTGTATGGTCACTAGTACGGGCTAATTTCTTTGTTTTTGTTGTTGCTCTATTGTTTAAAATTACTGGTTTTAATTTATCATGGTAAGTAGAAATTAAAAAACCTAAATATTGAAGTAAAACTTGAGGTTGTTGTGGTTGAGACCATAAAGAAAGATTTGTGAACAAACAGGAAAGAGTTGATCTTCTGTTGTTAATAAAGTTGACATCGGCGTTTTGAGTTAGATTTAACAGTGTTTGTAAATCTGTTCCTTCTTCGGTAGAGTCCAAATAACTAAGAGTGAAAAAAAAAGAAAAAACATACTTCCACAGGATTTGATCCTCATTCAAACTTTTCTCCATGGAATTCTTAGGGACAGATACTGCTGCTAGTGTATCGACTCCTTCTCTGCTCTTTTGTTTAGGTGAAGAAATCTTCTTCGTGTATGTTCCTTTCAGAAATCTTGTTAACCTTGAACCAGACTTCTTCTTCTGCATATCTCGGGAAGCATCGTACTGGAATTTTTGCTCTGGAGTCATAAGCAGCTTTGTTCTTACTAGTTTTGATCCTGATTGTCCTGGTATAGATCTGTGTATTCTTGAATTGTTGTTCATTTTATTAATAGTTTGTATTTTTTACCGTGCTGTATTTTGAAATGGCTCGTTTATTGAATGCAGTGAAAATATATCTCTGATTTCGGGATTTAGAATTTTATGGTAGAGAATTCACTTCGGGATTAAGAAGAAATACGGTCATACTAAATTTAGAATGAAATCATACTATAATGTCTTTAAAATTGGGAAGACAAATAAGGTAGAGATGGTTCGTAAATTGGAAGTGCTTAAAATGCCGAAGTAGCGTAGTTTAGGTGAATGGAAAAATGGGTCGATAACATTTTACTTAAGATAACTGAATGAGATATATAGATATAAACTTTCTTGTCTCGGGACTTTTTTTCTTCTAAAGAAAGATTTTAAGTAGATATCCTTTTTTTCTTTTGAAATATATTAATATTAAGCAATATTCAAAAGTTTAAGATGGACTTTGCATACTTTGGGTTGCTAGAATCATTTTTTATTAGCGACAAACATACTTTATGTTTTTTGTAAGATTGATTAGTACTCTATAGATAACATTGATAGGTGGTTAGAACAAGCAAAAAACGTCATGGATACACAAGATTGTACATATACAAGTGCTATATCTTGAACTCTATCAGTTTGATACATATAATTCTTCCTTGTCTTTGAGCTCGCATATCTAGTATATCTTCTTGTATACCTTCCTATGCCATCTGCTGATGTTTCTTGACACTTAGTTTGCTATCTAGGTGCAAGACACAAATTCACAGGTAGAACAAGGAGGGAGAATAGGTCGCGCGACAAGGAACATTGTTTCCTAGTTCTCATTCCCTTATATCTCAAATGCAACCTGGATCCCGTATTTGTGTTTAAAAATTCTTAAGCTCGATCAACTGCAGGGATAATACATGCTTCCAAGAATAAACCTGCACAAGTATTATGTGTTATCTTCACGTGTTTGTTGCATCTTTCAACTCTCATGATATTTTGGGCGGTGGTCATTGTTTAAGAACGCAGGCAACTAAGAAACCCGAAACTTGACTCCAAGTTTCCGTTCAATGATTAGGAAATCTAAGTAGAACTACGAAACCTATTAAGTTAAGCATTGAAACTCTTCAAAACTTTCGTTTTGAGCTTTGTGAAAGCAATAGCTTGATTACTGAAATGAACATCGCTGGCAGAGAGGAAGTTTGTTTCGAAGAAGTTAATATCTTAGAACATTGTTAGAGTTCAACAGGTTAGTTCCACTACTGTTGCTCTAAATTCTCCAACAAAAAACAACAGGAAAGAAATATTTAATTTTCTTGCCAAATATCGCTACATATAAACAAGTGTGGGGCTTTAGTTCAAAGAGCCAAGAACATGATGTGTAAAGAATCCATACGTTAAGTTTTGTCCACCCAGTCGTCAGCACAGTATATTTAAGACAAGGCATCCTTCTTTATGCGAGGAGTGATGGGATCTGTTCCATACAGTTTATTTGGAACTATTTTTCAATTCTACTTTGTGTAGTGGAGATATTCGAATAGAAGGTTTTGAATTGAGTCTACAACATATGATATAGAGCTTTCTGCTCTTATTAGCGTTTAATCCTTAGTTCTCGTTTTCTTTGCTAAAATGGGAACATAACATCCTAAAGAAAGTTCTTTTGCTGAATAGTAACCACTTCAAATATCAGTGCAAGCAAGTTGAGCCACCTTCCGTATTCAACTGGTTTACTGTTCACAGGAATTGTAAAAGGGCACGAAAAACAAGAGAAAAATATTTGACGGTGATCAGATATGTTGCTAAGAATCATTTGCTGTAATCACAAACAGAATTTATGCTATTAACATAGCTAAGTTTTACTAGCACTGCGCTATGTCATGGTGCATTATTGATGTTTCACCATAAAACAGAGTGCAAGAAATCTACTGAACAGAAACTGACAGAGTTTTGGAAAGGACATATCGAATGAAATTCTTGCTTCAGAAAACTGAAACAGATACAACTTGAAATATTTACTGAAAAAATAGATAAGGGTATCCCTATTAATAGCTACCCCTGATTTTTTGAATCAAACTTGCAAAACTCTGACTGAGGGCTCGGGCTTACTATGATTATGCCTTTTTGTCACTTTGTAGCGCAATCGGTTCCTCTGTCTCTTATATAAATCTCCTAAGATGTGCAGAAGTATGTATTTCAAAACTTAAGACTTATATTAACCGCTACCAAAACATTCTATATTACAAACTTACTTAACGTTAGTCTAGGACCTATACTAGGCTACCAAGCGGAGGTATCAAATACATCAATTTCATTTCTTAATCAGGTGTCGGATGCTTACTTTTTCTGTAGGATTTTATCTCAATTTGCTTTGTTTGGTCGTATTATTCTGCACAACTCAAACTTTTCCTTTCTTGAATATGAAACGGTAGTGTGAAGGTTGTTTGGCATGTGGGCTTCAAGATATTTACACTACTGTAGAACACTACCTTCGCCTAAAGACTTTAAATCTAAAATTTAGTGCCAACTATGCATCTATGCGGACTATGCCCTCTGTATGAACAATGTCTGCATATATTTTCCGTATCAACATAGAGCTATGTTTTTTTTCAGAGCAAATGGCCTTTCTCAAACCTTTCACAAGGCGATTCTCTAATGTAATGTGCCCCATATTATTGGTGGCCATCAAATACCAAGTAGAAACAAATTGATTTCTAACAAAGCCTAAGAAAGTAGTTTTATCTAGAATCCCTTAATAAATTTTGTGATTATTGATGGTTGTTTTTTAGTCTCGACCCCTATTTAGCTCTTGCCTTACCATCTATACTCACTATCGATAGCACTATGAGCCAAATGCAAAATGCTAAGAACGAAGCTTAAGTCAGAGAAATCTATCAGAATAACCTAGATGATTCAATTTCATGCAAGAAGGAACTGCTAAATAATTTAGCCATGCTAAGAGGCCGCCACGGAGATATACTAGCTCTTTTATAGCCAAGAAGTAAAGGATTTCTTCCCATTTATGATATCCTGCAGTTAGGAACTGTTAGTTAATAATACTGGATTACATTGAAACTTAAAATCCATGGCATCGTGAGATAGATGACTAGATTTTCTAGTGAACTATTCCAGCGCT
This sequence comes from Labyrinthula sp. Ha, assembly GCA_015227615.1. Classification (NCBI taxonomy): domain Eukaryota; class Bigyra; order Labyrinthulida; family Labyrinthulaceae; genus Labyrinthula; species Labyrinthula sp. Ha. Next base: position 131,085 of record JAALGZ010000048.1, on the reverse strand, counting down.
TTAAATCTCACCATCGAACTATGGGAAACATTATGAAAAATGGGGTACTAAGGAAGGGAATGTGCCAGAGGCGCTTCAATGGTATTCTATTCTCAAGTAATCTTTCCTGCATTCTATATATTTGACTGCTAGGGAATACCTGAAAGAACTCATTCTGTATGCTTCCTGCATGGAAATAAAGTATATAACATGGATACAACGTAAAAGTGTAATATACATTATCATCTTTTCCATTAAGAATGTGAATTCAATTTTTGTTTAAGCTTATTATGAACTCAATATTTCCGGGGGTGAAGGGTGAAATTTTAGCTAAGGGAGATGGGTTGAACACTGATCACAAAAAAAAGCAATTTATCAAGATTACTTCAAAGAAAAAGTTGGCCATAGAATTTAATGTTACAGAGGTGTCACTAAACAATTTTTATTTCAGACCTTGCCAATTCTAGATGGAAAGTTGGTGCTATTTCTGAACTAATAATGGCTCGGGATATTCCATAGGAACAGGGTCAACTTAATTGTAAACTAGCACCGCAAAGTGTAGAAGCTCAGAGCCTGCCCGTATCTTTGCCTTTTTTATAACCAGCCAATATTTACCATGCTAGAAAAATAACCTAAACTGTGAACGGGTAAGATTTGCTTATTATGTTTTAGCTATCGTTAAGTATCTAGAAAGGGGCTCGAGTGAAAAATTGATGTATGATTCATTGGCACTACTTAAACAATTTGGTTCTTGTTTGCTCCATAGTCATCAATTTAAAGAGATATCTATTCTCAAGCCTTTCTTATCGCATCCAGTGCCAACCGCATGATAGTCCATGCCCGTAAAAGCTCTTCTAAACCCATATCGTTTACCCATGAAGAAATCGTGCTTAAAGACTAACCAATTAAGCTATTCACTTACAAAAAAGTTTTATCTCTGGGCTTCATGCTTGGCAATCTCTCGGCTTATGTTTTAGATTCTGTATTTCTGCATTATCATGTATAATCGGTTTCCCATTGTTTCGTGGAAACAAGTACAGGGTTACTTCTTCAGGTAAAATAAATTAAATGTTCGATGAGCATATAAGAAGAAGCAAGAATCCCGTAGTTACACAACATTACTTTTTTCAAAATGAAATATCTGTTGGGTTGTCTGGATTGGCCCTTACAAGCAGAACAATGAAATTATAATACGAACTCTGACCAGGAAGCTCTTTTCTTATAGCTCTGTTCATTCGAGCTTCATTTTTTAACTAAAGAAAGCGTTTTTTCAACTTCGACTAAGCTTTGAAATACTGGAGGGTCAACCAAATTCCATAAATATTTATCAATTCACTACTTCCTTTCTACTTAGTATTATTTGTTAGGATGTTTTCTTCTGCTGAAACATGTTAGAAAATATTTGCTAAACATTTTTATAACATCACCAGAGGAATAAAGTATATCACGCTATCAACAACATAAAGTCATTTGGCTACGTTTAGATACAGTTCTACAGAGCTGTGAAGTATATACACAATTGTAATAAGGAATAAATATATTCTTTGCCAAGGGAACGAAAAGGCAACTTGCCATTGTTAAGAGAAATATCACGTACCATATTTATTTATTCAATAAGAAATATCTCCCACGAATAGTATTATATAGAGCCAAAGTGGTCTACGAGTATGATATCGCTTGAGGTACGGATGCTTAGCCCAACTTACAGCTGCAGAAAAACTCCATATGTATTTTACCTTTGTAAACTAAACGGCTATTGTAGAATTGGGATTCAGGCCACATGGCCCAATAGCCATTTTTGTCCCGTTTTATTTATTCAAAGATGAAGTTTAAAACACTTTCTCTGCTTGGAGATGGTTGGCTTGAAAAGTATGATGTATCGCATAAAAGAAAATTTTACTATAATAGAAGAAGTAGAAAAAGTACTTGGACGAAACCCGAAATTGATTTGAAACCTCCCGGCCACGATAAGCAAAAACTGGTTCTTGAGGAGGATGGAGATCGAATCAAGGCAAGAGTTCCACAACCGGAATTGAGCAAAAACCAAGACTGGGTAAAAATATTTTCAGAGGAGCACCAAAGAAGTTATTATTTCAATAAATTGAGTCAAACTTCTGTATGGGATAACTCAGATTTACAAACTTCAGATGGTGGATTTGGCTCCAACGCAGAAGAAAAGGAGAATGCAAATATTCCGGATGAACTGAAATCAGTTTCATCAACACAGAATAATGATGACTTTACCGTAAAGTATGAATATCAACCTCGGCTAAGTCCTTCTGTAAAAGCTGCAAAAACAAGTGTTGAGAATAAACCCAGTGTTGTGTTACCAGAAAGACGAAAAATAAAAAAGGCGGGAACAAACTTAATAGAAGAGTATGAAGTGCTGTGCAAGTATGTAGAGGATATTAAAGCTAGACAAAAAGATTTGGTAGAGAATAATTCGGACCAGGAGGTTTATGATGAGTTGGAGAACTTTGCAAAATCAGTGAAGGAGAAAGCAAATAAGTTAGTATCTAAACTACACAAGAAAAAGAAGCAGATGGAAAAAGAAATGAAAAATCAGAATAAAGCTCAGTCTTCTTGCTCGGATATTCATGTGGAGTTGCCTAATACAAAGGATTATAATAACTCATACATGAGCGAGGAATTTACACCTATGTTGACCTATGAATCCGAAGTAAATAATTTCAAAGATGACTTCAAAGCAATAGAAGCAGAACGAAAAGCAAAAGAACAAGCCAAAGAAAAATATGAGCAAATAAAACTTCTTAAGAATGGAAAGGGTGATTATTATAAACTGCTTGGTGTAGAGAAAGGTGCTACTGGTGGACAACTGAAGAAAGCTTACTTTAAATTAATGATTCGGTACCATCCAGACAAAAGAAAAAGAAAAGCGGCTGCTGGAGAGTTTGATGAGGACTTGACTGAAAGAGAAACAACAGAGCGATCTAATTTGGTAAAGGATGCTTATAAAGTACTGGGGGACAAGTGGGAAAGGAGTTTATATGACCATTTAGGACTGGAAGACTATTTAATTCATTCCAAAACTTTAGGCGCTTTTGTGAATTATATAATTTCTGGGCTAAAGTTGAAAAAACATGGTAGAAAAGATAGGAGATTAGGGTTGAAGTTTTCTGGCAAGCTTAGTTATTATCCAGCAAGGCATAGATTTTTATGGTTAAATCATACACGAACACATATAAATACTGGGCCTGTTAGAATTTTGGAACCTCAAACCCCTCAAGAAATTAAGAGCATTAAGGGTGTTAAATTGACTGATATTGTTGAGATTAAGTTAGGTATTAATACAGACGTGTTTAAGAGAACTGGATTGAAAGAAAAGGAGGAAACGTATTTTTCTATAGTTTCTAAGGAGAGATCAATTGATATGGAATGTGTGAGTAAGCAGCAGAGGGATTTTCTAGCTTCAAGGATTAATTTGTTGAGATGTTGTGAACAAAAAGATTTTGAGGAGATTAAGAAACACTATGAGAAGTTTCCTATAAAGAAAAAGCCAAAGGCTAAGACTAAGAAGAAAAAACCACCTCCTCCACCGCCAAAAAAGAAAAAGAAATAAGTGACTATCATTTCTTACTGCCGTCTAACCTTTTTATTGCAAGAAACTTAACTATCTGTGTGTACAAGTTAACCCGTCTTTGTTTATGACGTGCTTTTTGCCTGTTTAACTGGTTTAGCTTGCTTTGAGGTTGAAATAGTATTACTTGCCTTCGAGTTAGAAGTGCATAAAATTCTGTGTTGAGTTGGAAAATAGTTTTTTGTGTTCTTACTCTAGATAGATTTGATCGGTTAAGACTATAAGTGTTCAGTATGGACATCGAATCTTGCTCTGAGTTTTAGCAGTGAGGAGCAAAATGCTACTTTTGAACCAAGGCTGCAAAATTGCCTTTAATAGAGGAAACTATATCTAGCCTTCTGTAACCCTGAAATATGAGGTCTGCACTCCCTGTCAATAGATTCTTGAAGCTTTGTATATTTGTTACTGCTCATTACTTGCTTTCATGCAACAATATGAGTATTTCTCATCAAGAATGAAATACTTAATATTATGCAAGAAAATGAAGTCCATATATTTATGTCTTCCTTTTCAATATATTTCTCAAAATCTACAACAATTTAAAAAGCTTAATAACTACTTAACCTGAACTTTTTATTTAGATCAGGCTTATAGATTCGCACTAAAGAGTTAATTCCATAAGAATGAGAGCTAAGACCATTTTACAATATCTCAAAACGAAGCAACTATACCGCAACTGAAACGTTGTACTATTACGATGATTCTTTGAGAAAAGAATATAATGCTTAACCTAACTCTGTGTAATAAATAGTAAATGCTAGAAAACTTTATATACAATGGCTTTGTACCTTTTGTGTTTTAAATCGGCTATGGTCATTTGGCTGTTCTGACTTACTCTATGTTAAGCGCACTTACTCGCTATGTGTAATATTTTCTTCAAATTCTTGTCTCGTTTTTGTGTTTGTAAAGTATTTTCTACATCAGAGGGTTGAGCCATTTCAACGAAACTGTCTCTATTCTTGCTTTCTTCCGCAAAAGTAGGTGATCAAGATGGTAAGCTACAGCATCTGGATGTTCAACAAAAACTGAGGGACCTTCAATAAAAAGAAGACTTTTTTGAGAAAAGTACTGCCTAGTAATATCCTATAATTATGAAACCCTAAGAAGTAATAACTCAGAATAATAAAAATTTGTATCGACTTATTATCACTCTAAATGACATTGGTACTGTTTGTAAGCTTTTTATATTAACTCTATAATACGTCATTTCTCAAGATATCTTTAACACCCTAGGCAGCAGAAAATGAATGCTCGCTCACCTAAGTAACTTCCTTAGTATCTTCGGAGATGGGGCATGCCTCATACTTAAATTATGAATGTTGGGTAGCTGATTTGGGGAAATTTGGAAGAAATTATGAGTGGAAAAGCAACACATAAAGTCTGGACAGATGTGTTTTTACAATTGAACTAAATGAATGCAATCAATCAGAAGCAATATTTTTCTAAGGGTTACTGGAGCTTTCCCCAGGGTTTTATTAATGCTGATATAATCTAACTTTGCACATACTTGAAGAGCTTTTATTTATTAAATGTTTTTAAAATATCACCAATGGATGAAGATGTAAGACGGTACCATGATACCGTACTACTCAGGTAATACTACAGAAAGCATATCAGAGCTTTAGCACAATTTTACTTCTTGTTTGCTTAGTGTTGACCTCATTTTTTCAGTCATTATGGCTGCAGTTCATATTTTGGAATACAATGGGTTCCTAGGAAATTGTGTGGAAACGTAGTTGTCCTGGCTGCTTAAAGGGTTGGAACTGCAAATCTTCTTTTGGCCCTTCATAAAAGAAACAAAGTAAGAATTAAACACAAGGTTTTAAGGTAAAATAGTGATTTATTGACCTTCGATGAAACTTTTCAAATATGGGTCAGTTCCTAAAACTTGAAAGACAGAGTGTTTATTTCGCTAGGGGCAAAGCGTTGCATCAATTTTTTTATTGGTAGTTTCAGTTTCTGTAATTGATCTGGTTATACCACACTTAATTAACCTTATTCAACTTCTTAAAACATTTTTTCGTAAGCTCAGGTGCAGCGCCAATCTAAACCTCCAACCATATGCCTCAAGGTCAAACCATATGTGGAAGCTAAAATGTCTAGAGTTTGCGTCTATCATCTTAAAATCTCAATTCTTAGCGCTTTGGCTAACTTTACTATAATAGTTGATCTCATATACATAGAACAGCTCCACAACAGGAGAAATTCTTGGTCCCGCTAGTAATAACTTTGGTGCCCGAGATTTAAATGAGGTTGTTAAACAGATATTTACCTAGTGTAGCAAGTGCTACCCTTGCATGTGAAAATGAAGTAGTCAGTATTTATACAGCAGAGTTAGTGGTAGAGTATCCACGTAATATTTTGGGGCAATAATTAAAGAGCAAACACTTATACATGCAACAAGAAAGTTATTAACATTGAGATCAAATTCAGCCTAGAGTTCTGTACAGCTTATAACAACATAGTTTAGTCCTAAGTAAGTGAATAACTATAACCTTTAGTAAGCGAATTATATTCTAAGAGGTTAGTGAAACAAATTAAATAAAGTTAAACAACTTGGCATATACGCTCCAGTACATCAGTTAGCCGTTTAAATATATAAAATAGAATAAATCATAAGGTTAAAGATCTTTTCAAACAAATCAAACTAATCCGTAGGCACCCAGGAGGCTCGATTTTACTTATCCCCTCAGGAATTATAATTCCATATGTAAGTCAATAAACTTCTCCAGTTAGGCAGCAGCTGGCAAACTAGTTAACATTTATTTCTGCATGGCTGGATGATTTACAAAAAAAATAAACTTTACTTGGAAGTAACCCTTCTCTCAAAGTTTAATTATTTTAATTCTACTTTTGTGGAATACTACTTTCAACCCTTTCATAATTATGGGTCATATTTTTTAATTCATTTCAGTTCGCGTATGAGCTCAAGGTAAAGCTCTGGTGTCCTTGACCATCTTTAGCTGCGACAACTTGCCGCAAACGAGTTACTTTCACTAAAAGGACCTTTCACATATAAATCTTACTAGAAATTGGTGACCACCTGCCGGTTACGAGCTGCCGTTCTTTCATAGCAAAGATAGACGAAAGAAGAAAGTTCATTGTAACTTATTTCTCGCCCGGGTATTATGTCCTCACTACTGGATATATTTTATGAAATATTTCTTCAATATTCCCAAAATAATTTTGGGAATAATTGAATACTCTGATCATTTTCTTATAATAGTAAAGTATGTTAGATAACAGTGCATTACGATATAATTGATAATTGATATATATAATCAAGTTAAAATATTATACTATAACATTTTTCACGAGATTTTTTTATCTATTTTAATAATACTTGTTTTATTTTTATTATTGACTATTCACATGAATTCCCGAATTGCACCCATTTCTCCCAACATCAGAATTCATCATGTCTTAAACAGACATAATATTCAAACTCCGACTAGCCGAGTATTTGTAAGTATAATGCTGTTCATGGACTGCTGGCTAACCACTACAAGAACTAGAATCTCCCTTCACATTTCGTTCCATAGCCATTCGAGCGAGAATTCGATCAATCCGTTGAACGAAATACCAAATAGTAACCAAACAAAAATGTCCGCTGCAGAACAAACTCAATCCCACAACACAAATTCACAACTAAGACAAGGAAAAATGTTCCAAACTACATCTATTTCACAAGAGACTGTATTCGATACACCAACACTTCTTCGCCAAGCTTCCCTTCCTGTAAAACTACACTCTAGTCAAAATGCACCGGAGACATATTTAAAAAGTGAAAGTATGTGCTGTTACTACTCAGCTCAAGGGACACGAAGAAAAAGACGTCCTACCCCTATCCCTCCCAGAATGAGTCGATCTGCAACAATGCCGCTTAATTTCGCACCAGGATGTGCAAAGGAGGTGCTCACAGGTCAGAGCTTCCTGTCAACTGTATCAGAAGGTGGATTCAGGGAAAACATGAGAAGTAGTTATGAAAATATAAAAAGTTTACAACCTATTGCTGAGGTAGATGAAGAAAGTTAAGTAGAGTATGTTTGAAAAATTTTTTAGTAGTATTTTGTATAGTTTGGGAATTGATTTTAAAATGGGATTTAGGAGAATGTAGCTTTTTCTAAACACAAACTGTACAACTTTTGAAGCAGTAAATTATATTTCTAGATCTTTGGTTATTCTGGTTGAAACATTTTGATAAATTTAAAACATAGAGCGTTCTTTTTCTCGAGCAAATCAACTTTCTCAGTCAAAGCCTTAGTTAAAGTCCTTTCCTCAGTCAAACCTTTCTTAAGATATTCTATCTGATTTGTGAAGAATATGTTTTCTTGAGTAGAGGCAGAAAGACTTTCACTCAGGGTATTTACTTTGCTCTTAAAGTTCGTCATTTCCTCTAGATTCTTGGTCATTAATTTAAGTGCGGTTTCTAGTTGCAAAATTCTATGATCTCTATTCTCATCTTCTTGATTTTTTTGATGAACGCGTTTATGAAGCTCTTTTGCCTCTGTTCTTTTAAATAATGACAACTCAGAAGAGCACTTTTGAACTCTAAGAGAAACGCCTTCAATTTGGTCTTTAGTAAGAATTTTAAACCCAAGCAACTTGTCAAGTTTTTGCTCCTTTACAAGTGTTTGAACCTCCTTCAACTCGGTGTTAATTTTCATTTGGTTTCTTTCAATCGCACCTCTTTCCTTTAAGCTTTTATAAATCCCTTTGATCTCAGCAAAGTGTTTACTTTGATCTTGAACAGCCTTGCTCAAGATTTGGAGTGCCTCTGAAAAATTTTCCACTTGATTCAGTTTCCCTTCGATTTCACAAATTTCACTCCTGGAAACTTTTCTTGTCAATGTGTTAAATATCGAGCTTACATCTTCCGTGAGACGGGAAATTCGCTGCTTCAATGCATTTGCTTCAGTTCTGGCAAAGAAATCCGTTCTAACTTTAAGCTCAATTTCTCCTTTTGTTTTCTCTGTTACTCCTTCCAGCGTGAAAACTGTTTCTCGTAGATTGTCTAACTTAAGCATATAACTCTCTGTGCACTTAGATAGCTGGTTCATATTTTTGCTTAGTGTGTTATATTTGGCTTCTAGATCAGTTAAAACTTTTTGACAATCACGCTCTTTGACATTGTCCACCGGCAAACTCGTGCTTCTTTTTGCCTCTTCAAGATGCTTGAGGGTAACTTCATTTGTTTCAATTCTTTCCTGGATCCCTAATATTGAAAAGAGCTAAATCATACCAGCAATTGAATCTCTTACTCTTAGCAGAACTCCTTCCAGACTAAACTCAGCGAGCTTAGAAATCTACCTATTGATGTTAATCAGACTAAAAGGATCAAAGTCTTTCTTTAACTCTTGACTCATGGTTTTCTAACTATAAATATTTCAAATACTTTTATACTGGCAAAGATTGTTTGATGGAGTATTTTTGGCAGGATTAAGCATTGTTTTCCGGCAGGAAAACTTCACAATGCCACGTCATCTAAGAAATTTCATTAAGAAAAAATGACAACAGAAAAAATTAATACAAACGACAACGAAGTGCCTGAGGTAGCAGCTAATGCAGTTTTGCAAGTAACTGAAGAAATTCCTAAAGATGCAAAAGAAGTAAAAGGATATGATTTTAACAACCCTTTTGACTATAACAAGCTCATGTCGTCTTACTTGACAACAGGCTTCCAGTCCACTAATCTAGGAAAAGCAATTGAACAGATTAACTTGATGTTGGAAAACGATGTAAAAATTTTTCTTGGATATACATCTAACCTAGTTTCTTCTGGTTCAAGAGATATTCTGCGGTTTTTATGTCAACATAAAATGGTCGATGTCGTTGTTTCTTCTGCAGGAGGGATCGAAGAAGATTTCATTAAGTGCCTTGCTCCTACTCTTCTAGGAGATTTTTCCCTTAAAGGAAAAAACTTGCGACTTAAAGGTCTTAATCGAATTGGAAATCTTCTGGTTCCAAATTCAAATTATGTAAAGTTTGAGGAGTTCATGAATCCAATCTTGGATGAAATGCTCGAAACGCAGAAAAGAACAGGCGAATTTTACACACCCAGTTCGATGATAAAACTTCTAGGAGAAAAAATTGATAATCCAGAGTCAATCTACTACTGGTGTGCAAGAAATGACATCCCAGTATTTTGTCCAAGTTTGACCGATGGCTCAATAGGTGATATGATTTACTTCCACAGTTACAAAAATCCAGGTCTTGTGCTTGACATTGCTAAAGATATCCGACTAATGAACGATCAAGCTCTGAATGCAAAGAAAACTGGGATGCTAATCCTTGGTGGAGGACTAGTTAAGCATCATATTTGCAACGCAAACTTGATGAGAAATGGAGCTGATTATTCAGTCTTTGTAAACACTGCACAAGAATTTGATGGAAGCGATTCAGGTGCAAAACCTGATGAAGCAGTTAGCTGGGGTAAGATAAAAATTGGAGCAGAAGGTGTTAAAGTTTGTGTAGAGGCTACAATTGTCTTGCCGCTGATTGTGAGTCAAACTTTTGCAAAGTTGAAGGATTTCAAGCGAGTTAGAAAAGATTAACGTTTCCGAAGTGGTCTAAATATTTCTCTCTTTTGATTTTCTTTTTCAAGTTTATCCTTTGTTTTAGATTGTTGATGATGAGTTATTCTTGAAATTACTTTGTCCAATTTTTGTAACCGGTTTTCATGTTCCTCAATCTTTTTCATAGTTTTTGGATTATTTTCAATAACTATTTCTTCTTTCGTCTCATTTGCTAGATTTGGAGTATCACTGAATATTATGTGCTTTCTTTTCCGTGTTCCTTCTTCTGGAGCTTGTAAAGTTTCTCTTAATTTCTCAATTTTCTTCTTTACCTTTTGTCTCTCATTACGCAAATAGTTCAAATTAAATTTTTGGTTTTCAAGTTTTTCAGTTTCTGGCATTTCAATCTCAATATCTACATGCCGTCCTCTAGTATCTAGCCTGGACTTTATCATATTTCTGTTAAATTCTTCTGGATTCGCCAACGCTGCTTCTAGCTTGAGTTTTTGGAGTCTTTCTTTCTTTTCATTAAAATCTCTAACACGTTTGATAAAATCCTTTCTATGTTCCAATCGCCCAAGATTCTTTCGAAATGATGGCTGGGATCGCTCATTGTGAGCTCGTCGGCGAACAGCATTTTTTAGAGAAGACATCTTTTGTGGAGTATCTGAATTATTGCTAGTTAATTCTTCCGTGGTAATACAATACTGTGTTGTTAAGAGCTCATAGAATGACCCAAATAGGCATACATGAAAACTGTTCCGCAAATTATCCGGGTCTTTGAAAAAGAAATTCGTATAATAACAGTTCAAAATACAAAGCAACACACGTTGTGAAAAGAATACAACCAAATCGTTGAAAAAATGTTTCATAGGTATAAGTCATCTAATTTTCTTATAATTTCCCAGAAATCGGAATACCATTTTAGTCGAACACCCTATTTTAAGAGTTTCGCTGTGACCAACGTAGAACTGAATCAGTTTTCATCTGCCTTGACTGAACAAGAAAGCTCATTTATAAAAAAAGCTTTATTGAACGCAACCGTTGAGTCTCTTACCTTCTCTGCAATTAATTTAACAGGTAAAGACCTGGTAGATTTTTTTGCATTTGCAATGTCTTTGCCACAAAGTGCAAACGTAGTTCGCTTGATTACATCAGCTAATTTAAAGAAAGTAGATGCTTTCTTAAGCATAGTGAGTAGAAGAAAAGGGTTCTATGGAATTGGAGTTCTTACAGGTGAGATGAAGCAAAAAAATTTTTTTTCAAGATTTTTTTCTGCTAACGGACAAACTATGAAAACTCTTGGAACAAACTTTCAGTTTCATTCATATCACTTGTTGAAATCAATTTCTCAATCTAAAATTTCTTTTAACCTAAAAACTCTTTACTTGAGTTCAGAATATTTTTATGGAAATTACGCTACTTCTATGTTTTCTTGCATGGCGTCATGTGAAATCTATAGCAGGTTGAAGAATTTGAAGATCTTTGCAGAAGGCATGCTTGGTATACGTATTTCTTGGGTTTCCATGTTCATTAAATATTTGGCAACCCTTAAATCTGGTTTTTCTCTATCTATACGTTTGGGTACTTCTAGGAGTGAACTAGTGCAACTAATTTATCCAACTATCTTGCACATTCAACACAAGTTAAGAAAGGAGTCCAAAGTAGAGTATCCCCAAACAAGGATTTCCATTATAACTACCAGATTCTTACAGAATACCCAAAGTACCTGGAAGTTAACGGGGAACAATTCGGTTATGAAAATATAATTACCTTTGCTCTATACATTGTTTTCATTTAGTATAATCTATTCACAACTTAGTACATGTTCCACAAAGGCTGAAGGAAGAAATAAGCAGGGTTTTACAATTGACAATAAAATCTTTCTCCTAGAATATTTAATAATACATCTTAGTATTAGGGTTAATACTGCTTTTCCTAATCTAATCTTTCGCGTAATTTATGAGCAAAAGAGCCAATAGAAGTGATAACCTGGTTGCGAGAATGTAGAGTTGCAGTGCAAGATCGGGAAGATCTGGCTTTGCTGGAAACTTCTTTTATCTTCAACTGAAATATTGTCTTATGAAAAGGAAACTACATGCAATTGCAAGGTTTGTAATGCGCCTCAAAAGAGTTGGTAAGGCATAACGCTTTTGTTTACTACCTCTTCTTTTTCTCCAAACATAACAGCAAAAAAAAGGTATCTATGTCGAGCTAACTTCCAATAGTAGAACAGTATACACAGGTTGCTTGCCACTATATATTCTTTTCTTTTTTCTCTTTTGGATTTTTGGTTTCAAACTTTGAATATTTAAAAATATCGCTTTAGAGTTGAACATTTGCAAGTCACAGTATGTTCTTCAAGGGTGCAAGTTTCAGGAGCAGTTCGTGATGAAGAAAATAGTTTGGATTTGGCGCGTCTAGCACTTAATAGAAAGATAGCTTACTCTTTCAACTTTCTATTTAACTCGGTAATTGAAGCATACCTTTGGACCTGGTTTGAATAAACTAGTCTTTGTTAAACTGAAAAATCTCTGCTATATCTTTGTATCCAAACTCCTCTTTATGTATACTAAATTTTACATTCAGGAAAATATTCTCTGGAGATAACGTGAGAACAAAATATCTAAATTTACTGAGTATTTGTTTCATTAGAGTTTTCAGAATTCTTCTTGAAGGGATGATGTGAGAGTGAAACTCAATAACTAGCAGTTTTAGGTGTAGATACAACAATGTGTTCCTAAAAACTACAAACACAAAGATACATTTAGTGAACGGGTAGAACCAAAAATATCAGCTATCTTAATAGTAACTTATAAAGCATACATGGTTTATAATTTGAACCAACTTCAAACCTTCTCCTTTTCTGAAAACCAGGAACTCCGGTGGATAGAGTTCAAACTCAGAAACAAGCGGGCCAGTATTCAGTATTTAGTATACCTTTCTCTCTATTTATTACTATTTTCTTCACACTTCCTACAGCTTTTATTTCGTGTATTGAATAGTTTAAGATTGTACTCACTTGAAATAGTAATATGGGAGTGACCTTATTCATGCTCTAGCAGAACATAACAGTAAGTAATTACCTATTAATACGTGCTATGGTAAACACATTGCTTTGTCCCCTCTTCCGATGCAGTTGTGATATACAGTTATAAAGCATTACATTTAATAAGGATATTTTTCAAATTACAAAACAAATAAGAACAAGAAAAAAATGAATAATGAATTTACCACAAGAGTAAAAATTGAAGAAGTTCAAAATACACAGGAGCCCCTGAAGCCTCAAGGAAGTTCAGTAGAAGAAGCTGGTGGATCTGGTAGTGACTGGCAGAAGAATTTGTGTTATGTACTAATAGGAATAGTCGTAGCAGTTGTTATTATAGCAGCTCTTACAGGATCTTTCGAGGACTGTGAAGATGAGTATGAAGGTTGTAGAAGAAACAATAATAATAACAGACGAAGAAATAATAGAGGCCTGATGGAGCTAATGATAAACCAACTATAATGTTTAACTGTGAACTCTAAATAAGTTTACCCCTATTGAAAGCAACTAATCAATGTTCTTTGGATACATTAGCAGTAAAGCATATCCAGGATTTGCGGGAAAATAGCTGTAGTTTCTTGCTACACCTAATTCATAGAACAGGCTGGGAATTTCCACTCATAAGGAGAAAGGAAATCTCATTGATTATTTAAATACACACTACTCTATTCTTTCCAGTATTCTTACACTCCTGCACAAAACATAGCTGAGAAAATTAGAAATGAATCAAACTCATGTTGTGCTGATCATGCAAAAATGAGTAAAGACAGCTTTAGTACCAGTTGTCTCAATCAAATAGGGGTTGCAAGATAGTGAATGACTGAAGATGGCTAATAGGCCAAAAGATTTAATTTTCTTAACAAACCATAAGACATTAACTGGATGCCATATAATTCTTATGACTTCATATACCAGGCATATGGCAGAATTCAGAGTAGAAAGAAAAGCTGTTAATTTTGCTTCGGAAAAGGTGAACTCTAAAAGAGATTAAAATATTCACACGTGCAGTAGTCAGACGTAATGTAAAAGACTAAAAACCATCTTCAGATAAAAACAAAGACTTCACATTTTTCCTCAAATGTGGTTCTGCATATTTTGCAAGGATATTCTTACCTCTCCAAAATACTTTCCTTTTCGACAGGGCTAGCTTTTTTTAGTTTCATTAAACCAATGTTTAGCTCACTTTAGGGTAAATTCAAAGGCTTTTCTGGACCAGCGTGTTGTGATGGCAGATTGCTTTATACTGCATTTTCTCAATTTCCAAAAATAATCGCAATTAAATTTGTTGTTTGGTGTACAGAGTAGTTCTTACATAAAATCATATCTAAAATTACTATGCCGAGCAACAGAATTAATGCAAAAAAAACAGTAATGATTTCATACATTTGCGCCGCTTTCTTGTTAAAAATGAACCCAGAAAGACTAGTACTAGATTTAATTAGAGCTAGGTATTGTGGTGGGGGTGTGATATTAGGAACATTGGCATAACCAAGTTTGGGAAAACAACCATGACAACACTATCTGTTTTTGGAGAATACTCCTCTTGGGACTACATCTATGGGTTTTCCCTGTCTTTACACAGGAATTTAAGAATGCAGAGCCCTGGGTGACTTTCTTAGGAAAAGCTAACAACAAGAGGATCGCACCCAATGTTGCGGTCATATTTGACTAATACTATATATACTTGTTCTCTTTTGGAAAGACATGGTCTTAGAAACACCATAGAGAAGAAGCTAGGAATATAACATCAGCACAATCAATAAATTCCTTGCAACTGACGGCTAATACCAGTGAATGATTTTTAATTAGAAAGTTATAGCATATTAGATTCACCCATGTGTGTCAGCAGTTTATGATTAAGCTTTTTGAGATTTCTTGAAGATCATCTGAGACACCCTTACCAATAAGAAACCAGCTTTAAAATGTATCGTTTGTCTTCCAATCACCACGCGCTTTCTTCATTCAAAAATCGTATGTTTCAGATGCACGTAAAAATAGAAGCGTACTAAAGTGCCAACAAAGGTAGTGAAGATTCTTTAAGGTTATATGAGCAGAACTATTAGAAAAATGCTGATAACTACCATCCGACCCTGAGCCTTCGGTTGCTTTTTGCAATATTTCTTAGTTATTTGATTTTGTTACTTCAAGTGTTAATACCTGCACGAAAATATTTCTTCGCTGTTTTCTTATTTGCACTTAGAGAAAACTTCTATTCGTGATTGTTGGTTTATAAGAACTTCAACTTGATACTTTATAAAGATGAATTTAGAAGCCATTCCTCCCTATAAAGCCCAGTTCACTCGTTTACCCATGGGCATTAAAGTTTGTTCCATATTTATAACAAATTCACTTAGGCTTCATAGGCTTGGGCTATTTTATGGAAAGTGCTACCTCTTGTTCTTGAATTTTATGGTTAGAACCTAAATAAATATGTATATACGTGATATACAAACATCGGTCATGACTTTTGGGTAAGTTTGGAGTTAAATTCTCCAAATTGACTCATTTAGTACATTTCTCGACTACTTTGATAAGTAGTTTAAAGTCAATGATTTCACTAAATTTCATTGAATAATCTTATAAAAGCCCCTATCCAAATTTTCAAGTTGATTATCACAATCAGAAGGCATACCACTGGTAACGTGCTTAAGCTCGAAATGTTAAGATTTAGTTAGGGAAAGAGGCTTAATTCATATGGAAGTGGGGGTACAATACCGTACTTAAACATTACTAGTGATATAAGAACGAATTCTTGTTGACATTTGTTGACAGGTACGTAGAAATTTAATGGGATTAGTCAAAACAAGAAAACAATAAATAACACGGCCACAAATGCATGTACATTAACTAAACTTATTTTCCTTATGGTAACCAATTTATTCTTTCCATAACGGTAAGAGAATACCTAACCTTAGAAATTTCTGCAGCGCGCTAGTGCGGCAGCTAATTCCCCATGGATTCCCCAAGTCGTCAAGGCATTATGGGTAAGGTACTTAGCTTTGAATGATTGGCTCTGTGGAGTATGAGTGATTCAAGTTTTCAGTGCCATGGCAAAAAAACGTGCCGGGGGGTTGGTTTAGTGACTTCAAGTCCCACACAACGCAAGAAAGGGCTTTGACTCAGTTATGTCCTCCTTGTAAGACCGAAGGGTTTCCAACCTTTGAGTAGGCCCCCCAAAAAAACCTTAGAAATTTAGCAATCACCACAGGTGAATATTGGTTGAATCTGCCAAATTGTTTTTTTAATCAATTCCAATAAGAGGATATAAAATGGATGCTTGCTGCATTGGGACTCTATAGGTTTAATTATATGAAACTATACTGTAGTAATATCATTGTAGCGAAGATAATGTCATCAAGTTTTGTTGAAGTAATTAGTGTTTTAAGCTTTTTGGCCTTCCTGAATCGCTAAGATGTTTGAAGGGTAAAGCCTTAAATATATATATACTTTCCTTTGATTGCGACATACCCGTAACTATTCCTTGCTTGTTTTGGAACAATTTATGTACGTTTCCTGTTTAATCTTAAATGTGTTCAAAAATTATAGGACATTCATTTCTTAAAGGGTATACGCTTATTTTTATTCAAGCCCTTGCAAAATCCTCTTTATTGGTGGATCAAGACATGAAAATACAACTACATAGCTTTTAAATAAAACGACGTCAAGCCTGAGCTATATTGAAAGTAAGTAACTTAATCTAAGGTAGTTCTTTTTGAGATGAATCCGATTTGGAATGTGGAAAGTAGCTTGAGAGTATTGTGCAAAACCTTATCTTTAGTGCTACTTTGTAGATAGTGTAATATGATTTTACAAAAGAATAAGAAATTGCCTAAGGTATTTTCAAGAAAAAATTCTGTTGCATGAGCAAGAAGTTTAAAATACGAAGAGCTAACTGTCAAACTGGCGGTGAAGCTTTTATAAGACTTCTGATTACCAAGAGCTTAGTACTGAAATGATTTTCTTTCTCTATCAAGCGGGGTAAGAGTTACAGCGTCTGACGAAATAATATCCTCTCAAAACTACAAAATGGGAAATAGAATCGAACATAAAAATACTAGTCTTAATTATATTCTCTGAAGCACGCTCTGTTATTAAGAAAATGGTACGCTTTCAAAAGGTCTCAGATCAAAGATAATAAATATCTAGATCATTGACGGCTTCAGAGCCCTAAAGTTTTCTCTTAAACTCGATATCTACTCTTATCTTTATTTTAAAATTATTACATCAAAGCGCTGCAGTAATCTAAAATGGTTTTGACACAAATCTTGCTGTATTCCAATTTAAGAAGGTAAATTTGTATTCTCACAAACTGTCCCGACTAGAACTCCCTTTTATTTACATGACTGTCATTGAAGTCAATTCTAATAATAGAGAATTTAGTGTCACAAATTTTAGATATATTCTCATCACTACAAACATTTCTAACTCCAAGATCTCTCATTTGTGTTAATTGGCATTTATTTCCATAATTTTGCGTCTTATTAGACCTCAATAGTCATTTAATTTTCTTTCCTTCACATAACAGAATATTTTCCCGGACATATGTATAGCTTTAGTGTCCAAGAACCATGCAGATTCTCTTGGTTATTATTTTACGAGCATACTAGTTTCAACATAAACTTGCGTTATGTATGGTATAAAGAATCTATAAAGCTGTAATAAGTTACCCATAGATACTCTTCCTTAATTCAATAAAAACATATAAGATTTTCTTAAGACTTCAAGCAAAGGCTACTGTGGTTTTACCTTCTCTATCATGGACTACCATTAAACTGTTGTAAAAAGCACATAAAGTACAGATACTCAAGTTGCAAGAAAGTTGACAGCAGGGTGTAGGAGAATTCAAATCCAAGTATGTCTTGCCCAGATTAAACTCAGCTTCCTTAATGTCGATACTAAATGAACTACCCCAATACTTTCATACAGATTTGAGGTTCACTGAAGTCAATAGGGTCTGATTCGGTCTAACTCGGGTTTCATCACTACCGAACTGTAAATACTTTCTAAGTAATTGATTTTTCAAGTTCCATGGTAATTTTGAAAACCGGGCCCGGGATTGTTTTGTCTTTCAAGTAGCTGAAACTTGGAGTAGATATTCAATTATAATTATCCAGATTACTGGTTCATTATTTGACCTTGGGCAATCACATAAATTAAAAATGAAGCGGAAGATTGAGATAATCTTAAGATAGCTGGCTCACAACAGAAAAAGTTTCATGACCTTAATCCCTATTATATTGTTGTTATTCGAGATGAATTATGGAATATAACTGGTTTAAACTTCGTGTTAAGGTTGCAAGCCTGGTTTTATTCCGGATTGGAATCTTATTAGAAATCTTCCGGGGCAGGAGCTGGGTTTGTGTTGGGAAAGTTACATTTTGTAATGCATGGATGCAGCTCAATTAGGAGTTTTCCAGTAGATTCCAGGGTCTGCTTGGCCTTTCTTAGGTATTTTGCCAAGTTCAATATTCTTGTTTAGATGCTGAGAGGGAGTTGAATATATGTGTGATAGGGTTTTGGGTCATGTGTGGCATGGTATGGGAAGCAGGGGATATATTGGAAAGGAGGGACCAAAAAACAAATCCAAGCCTATTTTTTGGAAATAGCTCTGCGCTGTAGGATACAAAAGCCATGATGGAAAGATTACTTGCGGGTGAGTTTTCCGAAGACGGAACATAGTTATTCTCCTCATCTTCATTGCCATGCAGGTTTGCAAGTTGCATTGCCGTTCGGGTAAAGATGGCTAAGGTTTTCTGATGAAATTGGGACTTGTTTTGACATATAGTTGGTATATTATTTTGTGTTGCTCATCTGGTGTGATTTTGCATTTCTTTACTTTTGATCTTTCGACAATAAGATTTATTATATTCAGGTTAGTTACTTTCACTTTATTCAGCTATTCTGGTCCAGGAGACCTGTTGGAGTCTTGGTAGATATTTTTCATTCTAATGGAAAGTAGATCTTAGTTCCTTTGAATGCTGCTCTTTTTGGGCATACATTGCTTCCATGGATCAACTTAGAGCAAACTGGGACTTTAGCTATGCTTCGTTTTATTTCAGATCCATTTTGTTTTTGTTGAGGGTTGACAGTTTTGGGATAACCATGTTTTTGCCATTCCAAGTTTCTCTGTCATGTCTATTTCGCTTATTCATTTGCTGCTGAAAAAGACCTGAGGTACTTGAACAAGCTATTGTCTTATATATTTCCAATTTTAAACATTTGTACTTGGGATGTCTTCTTATCTATCTATCCCTCCAACACATCGACTGCGCGTTAAACTGTGTGAATTGTTTCAACTTCTATATTTTTTCATCATAGAATCTGGAATTAAAGTGTGGGTTCAAGATGTCATGATCATCAAAGTTTCTGCCACATTTTCACGACTCGCATTGGGAGTGCAAAATGATGACTCCATTTATCTATTTGTCTCTCAAGCTGTTTTAGCTCCCTATCAGTGTTTCTACCACAATAACTTCTATTTTGTCAAGTCCATAAGCCAGAAATACTTTGTATATCTTCTAATTGATTCAAAGTTTCCTCTAGATTTTGCACGCTATTGACAAATTCAAGGCTTTCTTCCGTGAAAGAATGATATTCTTTGTTTTCTTCCTGATAGTCCAGGTTAGCGAATCTTCAAGGTTTGATTTTTTTAAGACGATATCCAGAGCATTAGGAAAGAGAGATGGGGACGCTTGGACGCCGAAAGATACTTTTCTTGATGCTAATTTCTCCTAAGCTTCTCTCTCTTTTTCTTGCTCCAACTGTTGCTAGTTTGCATATGTATTGCATCCTTAAAAGTCTAGTCTGTATACCGGATTCCTGGGGGGGGAGGGAGCAGAAATGGAAGCTTATGTTCTATAAGGGCAAGAGTTTGCTTGAAATATATGAAAATCAGGTAAACGACTTTTCAGTTATGGTGGAGTGCTTCATATTTTTTTCATGGGCTCAATTTTCAGTATCTAGGAGTGTTGTTTCCTAAGAACCTGCTCGGTATTTTCCTGGTATCTTTATAATAAGCTTTATTTTTTCTTAGATGATTTTTGTAGTTATTTTGAGGGTAGTGCTTAGGGGGGTGTTGCATCTGCATTGCAGTGGTCCTAATTTCTAACATTTTCCTTTGTTAATTATGAAGACTTCCCCCTCCCCGGTATATCTTAGTTTTATCTTCTTACCTGTAAGTTTCTATCCCGATAATTTCTTCGTAAGGGTTGAAACTTTCTTTTGGCCTTTGGGTATATCTGAATACCACATTAAGTGTTTTCTCCAGTCCTTGTACCTAGGAAGTCTTCAGGTTTCTTAACATCATATTTAAGTATTTGGTTGAGGGAAAGAGTAGTATTGTAGTGAGTCTTATTGTAAATAAACGCTCTTCTTATTTTTGTGCGATTGGAGATGGTACTTCAACGTGTTCTTTTGAAACATAATTCTTAGTAGGTTGCAGGGGTGTTGTGACTTGAAAAAAATATGGTTGAAAATTTTAACTATTTCTTTGAAACTCAGGGTATTCTGATTTTTCTTTCAATCTCAAAAGTAGTTAAGATTTGCTTCGTTGATTGGAATATACTCAGCATATAATATCTGTATCTTGGTTGGTTTGCCCTGAATTTAACTTTTACATACTGACACACAACGTTGTTCCAGTCTTCTATGTCTTTAACTGCTACTAGTACAACTTAAATGACTATTTTCGTGTTCTGCTTCGGCTATGATGTATTAAATAGTTTTCTGTTTCTCTTAAACAATTTCATGGTTATTTTTGAGTTATATTTTCTTTAATTTTCTTTGGGTTTTTACTGAATCTTTTCTTCCAAATTCATTTCCTCGACTACCTTTTCCTTGAAGCTTTTTAATTTTCTTGAATTTTTTGGTGTTTGACGAAGTCATTTACTCCATGCTTTTTCTTGGGTTTTCTTTTTATCTCATTAACTTTGATATATCTTGGTGGATAGTTAAGTGGTCGAAATTTTCCTTTTAGGAGAGATGTCTTCGGAGTGTGTTGGATATTCTCAGTGTTTCTATCTGATTGTAATTCTTCGTTATAAGAAAATATTATTCGGATGGGCTATCTCTTTGTTTTTTGGATGCAAGATGACGTGTTTCTTTTGCCATATTCCCCTCTCTTTGAAGTTGTGGCTCATTATCTTGAGGTGATTAGCTTCTAAACATTATACGATTAATAAGTCCTTTACCTTGGGTCTAAGAGGATAATAAAGTTTTTTCTGCTGCTGGTGGCTTTTTTTGATACTTGAGTATTGAGAGCATCGTACAAAACTTTAATGTAACTATTAATCTATTTTTGTAGCAGTTTCCAATTATTCCAAGAACTGTTTGTGTTTTGCTCTTCCAACTCCTGATAATGACGTGTAAGTCTTGCAAATCATCACCTTTTTTTTAGCTACTCCATAATCAAGCTACTGAATCCTATCGCTACTCAATTTTGTACTTTTTAACTTCAATTGAAGTCCATTGCCAACAAAAGTAACTATACCCACCCAGTATGCCAGTGGTCTTAACAATAAAAAAACCTTCACTTCGTGGGTTCAGAGCATCCAGAAGTCGTTCATGTCCATTTTAGTTAACTCTTAGCAGTAAATTGTTTTCATATTGATCAACGAAAACAAAAACGTTAACGGTTAATAATTTCAAAAGAAAATTTTCCAATATAATTTGTTCCAAATTTGCCCAAAATATAACCTCAGGCTAAACTAGCTTCTAAAACTCAAGAACACTTTCCCCACATTCAAATGTCTTGGAAAAACTCAAGTCAAGAAGAACTAGACAAACAATATAGTCCTAGTAAATGGGTAAAAGAAAAAACACCAGAACAAGTTATAACTGACCATGTTAATCTTACAACTTCCCAAACGCAGTTCGCAAAGCAAAAATTCAAATTTCTTAAGCAGCAACTATTAACCGACAAGTCATCATCGTATACTTTATTTTACAAAGATGAAATCTCTGCTCTTCTGGAGATAATAATATATATTCATGGCGGATATTGGACAGCTGGTGTTTTAGAAGATTCTGGTGCTTTTTTCGCCAAAGAGTATATAAGTAGAACCTGTGGTTTTGTGACCTTGGAATATAAGTTATCCCCACCAAATAATATATCTCAAATTTATCAAAGTGTTGAAGATCTTGTGATTAAAGTTATAGAAGAATTTCCTAAAGCTAATATTAATATTATTGGACACTCTGCAGGAGCTCATCTTGCTGCGTTGCTTTTTATGAAGAAGTCTGTTGAAGCGAATTATCTTCTTGTGTCTGGAATATACGATCTTGCACCAATAAAATCTTCTTGTGTAAATAAGGAATCAAACCTTGATCTTTGTGAAGAAGATATTAAATTTTTTAGTCCTCGAAATTTTCAAATCAAGACAAACCAAGGTTTTTCCAGTAAAATTTTTGTTTTAGTTGGAAGAAATGATTCTCCAGAGTTTCAAAGACAAAGCAAAGAATTTCATGAAAAGATAAACAATATTATTTCAAGTGAATTTTATTGTTTACAAGAAAATCATTTCAGTATTATTGAATCTTTTTCTCAGAAAAACTCTCTACAATATAAAATATTACACTCCTTATTATCTACTCTTCAATAAACTTTAAAATATTCAACATTACATCAATTTCTTTTTATCATTCCTCTCAAAACACTTGAGCGAACAGATTGTAACTCTGTTTGCCCATCTACTTGCTGCTCAATAAAACTTTTTTCTTTTTTTTTATCCTGTTTTTTCAAATATTTTTTATATAAAACAGAGTTCGCTGGTGGATGTGCAAGTAATCTTTCTGTATTTTGTGAATTATGCCCTCTATCCGTAAGACCATTTGGATTATTATACATTTCTAAATCATATTCTAATTCACTTGGAACTGTTGTTTCTTGAGATTTCGCATATGCTTTCATTTTTTCATCTTCTGGAACCGACGGGAACTTTTCTCCAGAAACTTTTCTTCGAAATTGAAATCTTCTTTTCTGTTTTTTCTCTTCCGCTCCTGAGGAAACAGTTTGAGATGGATTTAAATCATCAGATAAAATATCTTTAAAATTTTCTTGGTCTGCAGTTAAAGAATATGTTTGGGAAAACTTTTTTGTTACAGGTTCGGTTCTTGGTCGAGATACAACCGAGTCCGGGAATTCATCGGGTACTCGGTTTGAATTCTTAGCAGAGATGCTGCTGTGAAAACTTGGCAAAGATGATTTCTTGCTCAATTTGTTATGCTTTCGCGTTTCAACATTCCTTATAATCTCATCTGAGCTACTCGATCCTTGAGTACAAACACAGTAAAAGAAAAATAGCAAAAAAACTGCTACTGCGATTGTAATAACCGTCACATCACCTCCTTCCAAAATAGCCTCTTGGCATAGCACCACTTGCACTTGACATATAAAAGAGAATAATAAGAGTTTTATTATGAATATTGTCATTCCGACTCTTGAAGAAGTTGCTTCTGTTTGTTACTTTGTTCTTTTGGTTTTCTTTAACTTGTTGGGCGGTTCGAATTTCGATTTTTTATCGATCCGTTTAATCCCAATTCCACTGTATCTTCTGAGGATGAGCCTTGAACAGCAATGGTGCATTACTGTATAAGAGCCTAGTCCCGATTTTTCTGGTTTAACAAATCGTAGATGCAATGGTCAAAATGTAATGATAAACCGGGAATTCATCAAAGTTTGGAAGGATAAAGATGGTCATTTTACGGATAAATCACTTACGAGGAAAGGTGTTTGAAATTAATATTTCGAAAGAGGCTAGAGTTGTCGAGTTGAAGCGGTTAGTTCAAGAGAAGCAGGGATACCTGAGTGCAGACATACATTTTATTCGACGTGGAAGGCAAATGTACGAACACAAGTATGTAAAGGATTATCATCTGAAGAATTATGATGTAGTTCATATGGTGCATAGAGTGAGAAATACTCTTAAACTCCTTCTGAGAGACAAGAAAGAAGTTCATGTTATGACTGTTGCTGTGGATGAGAAAGTATCATTCATTGAGAGCTTGGTAGAGATGAAACTTAAGACTAAACGGAAAATAGCTGGGCTTACTTTTAGAGGGAAGCTTCTTGACGCCTCTGCGAACTTGGTTGAAGAAGGCGTGAAAAACTTAAGTGTAGTTGAAGTTGTACGCTCAACATAAGATAAGAATGTGTTTTTTTCAAACTTCTGCTAGCTTTTTGTTTTATGACACTCTTCGACTTAATAATTTTTTTTTGCTCTTTTCTGAAAAGCCTAAAGTAGAAAATGAACAATTTATAAATATTTAGGATTTATACTTTCTTAGATTTAATTCTGTAGTTAATCCTGTATTTAAACTAGAAAAACTCGAGTTTCTTCACGCAATTCCATGCGATTCTTGAAGTCTTCTACAGTTCCATCCTTAACAAGAACGTCTTGTGAAACATTCAGAGTTTCCAACTGTGTTAAAGTCTTGAAAATTCCATCTGGAAACTCAATTACATTTGGAACTGAAAAGTTTTTTAGATGTGTGAAATTTTTCAACACTAAAGGGAATCTTGCTATTTTTTCCATGTTCACAAAATTAATATTTTCAATTTTATCTTTAAGTCCTTGCAAAAAAGTATCTGGTATTTTTTTTACTTTCTTTCCATGAAGAATAAGGGATGTCAATCCAGGAAAGTAAATATTATTCAGCAAATCAGTATCTAGTGTACTCTCAGAGTTAATCCCATACTCTAAAGTTGAAACGCCTTTTAATTTATTTCCAACTGACTTGTTATCCAAAGACTGCTTAATTCTTTTATAATTATCGTTTACAATAGATAAACTTTCCAACCCATCTAAACTTGCAGAATTTATCTCCAGCTCAACCCCATAATTATTGCTCAAATCCAAAGACTGAAGTTTCCCAGAACCAGAAAGTACTTTAGACGAAAATTTTGTAAGCTTATTATTCCGTAGACTAAGAGTCTTGAGATTTACAAAAACATCAAAAGTGTCGTTCTTAAGTTCTTGCAACCAATCATCTTCTATAACAATTCTCTGAACAGATTCAAAGAGATCAGTTAAATTTTCAACTGCACCACGAGTAAAAGAATTTGATATTTCTGCTAATCCATTATTCTTAAATATCAAAGTAGTTGCATTTCTGTTTTCCGTTGTTCCTACAGCAGCACCTGGAATTCTTGGGATATACATATCTTCAAAACTAATTCTACCTGGTTCCTCAAACTTAAACCCAAAAACTCTTTTAAGCAACCTTCTCATAGAATCTGGATATGTGTCATCAATTGTTGGAAACTCCACACAGAGAGGATCGTCTAGATTCAACTCCGAAGCGCTTGTAGAACCATTACTCCTACTAACTCCTCCAAGAAAGTATCCAACCATTGATACAAGCACGCCAAGAGAGGCAAGTCCAATATAAACCAACATTACACGATGGTTTCCTCTTTGTAGAGCTTTGCTTCCAAGGTCTATTGTGCTGTCCATCCTGTTTTCATTCGGGGCAGGAGCACTACTTCCAGAAAGAACCCGTGGTTGGAATGTAGTCCAAGAACCTCTTTGTTGAAGAGTGTAAAAACTTTCCATATTCGGTTTGGTTTGGAAGATATTTTTTTAGTACCTCCTATTTGCTGGGCACAGGTTTAACGGTTCAATTCCGTACACACTCGCTCGTGGTAGGAATGACCAAAAAGGCCGCAAATATTTTTGGCGTATTATTATTGCCGTGTCGAGAAAATGTCATAGTTTCAATCTGAGATCGAGACGAGCGTGTGTCTCGCAAAATGGAAGCAACCCTGAATAAGCGACAGAGTATCACAAATATGGAACTAGGCTCTAGAATGCAGCTAGGTATTCATGGGTAGGTTTTCCTTAGGTACATGCCTTTTCTATCGCTTCTTGACATTTATTTGAGCTTTGGGTATTTATGGAGATATAGATTTCTCAAATTATACCAAGATTAGTTTAAACCCATTAGCAGAAATGTTTTCTAGCGATTCTATAGTCCCCACAAGTCTTTTACTGTATCTAATTAAAGCATTATCATGCTCGTTTTAGAATATCTTGGGGCAGCTTATACTTCAACCGTATTGAGACCATGTTCTTTCAGGAATGAAGTAGTTAATGCCATTGACGTGGTAAGTTTTTAACAAGTAAAGGACTTTCATTAAGTTCATATCACGAGGCGGAAGAAAGTGCGATGGACTTGAGGTAACTATAATAGATTCAAACTATAAAAAGAAACACTTAATAGATTTAGACTACTCAAGATTTTTTCAAATAAACACAAGTGAAGTAAACATAATGAACTTCAAAAATGAGAACGTATTTGAAATCATAAAGGTGAAACTGGGGTTCAAAGTATGAAACGAGAACTCAAATTGTCTAGCAAAGTGTATTGGAAGCTTAATGAAAAATGATGGTAAGAAAACCTAAACAGTATAAGTCTGAAAATATTAAATTTTAATACAAACAAATGATAGTCAAATCTTGCTTTATTCTGCCTGTAATCAAATATTCGTGCCCTCATATTAATTTTCGGGGTTTCATGAAAGATTGCATTCTACCTGAAAAAAAACTAATCAAAATGATCCATGCGAGCATATTCATCACAATTCAAAATTTTTTCTACTTTTTTTAGGGAGCTGATTATTTGATTCCTTTAAGATACTTCAATTTAACTTTCCCTTTGAACTTAATCTATCGAGATTACTATTCTCGTTTTTAATCCAATACCTTAAGAAGAACGAGAGCAAAATATTGCTGTCTCGACTCGTTTAATTTCCATAACATCGTTTGCGCAAAACAACACACTTTGTATAGGAATAAGAATACTTTTGCTATACCCCCATACTGTGCAGTTTTTGACTTGATGTCATACACTTGTTCCATATCTTACACAGAAAAAATATATATCCTCCGAGAGGAACTAAATTCACCAAGGATTTCGTATCGTTCTTTTCTTATAGACTTGTTCTTGTCTTCTGGAAAATATGTATCACTGTTCTATTAAAACCCAAATAGAAAAAGAGACCAAAAACAACTATTAAAATGCGACCAAAAGCTGTTTTTAAAGAAGAGTATTATCCAAGAGAAAGTAGTTGGATATGACCCCCAGCTGGAACTCTGAGTATAGGGATGACAACAGAAACCCAGACCGTAGATCAAGACGAAGCCTTTGGAAATTCCCAAATATATAATGTAGCTACAAATAAGCAGAGCCAGGAAAAAGTGCAATATCAAGCAGTTTCCAGAAAGAGCAGTGCATTTATGAAAAATAAGAAGATTGTATTATGTACTGCTGTATATTTATTTCTCTTTGGAATCTTCTTCTTGATTGGATCAAAGATTGGAGAACAAGAGGTTTCAAGTGAAAAAGTAGTGCTGAAGAGACTATGCTGATAAAAAGTTCTCTTGCTGGAGATTGTGAAGGCTGTTCTGTAATTGTTGATGGCAATCTTTTGAGCTATGAATCCTTGTATCTTCCCTTTCTACCAGAGAATGCGTTTGAATTTTTCAGCATAGAAACTGATTCAGATGTTGATATTACGCACGTGAGTTTAAGAGGAGCTTCCATTCAAAAGGTACATCCAAATGCCTTCAGCAAAGCAGGAAACTATAATGATGATATAAATCTCTTTCATAAAGCTGAAGTTCTTACTTTGGACCACGAAAATTATCTGACAAGTTTGCCCACTGGTCTATTAAAGGAAGAAGTATTTCCTAGTTTACATTTCTTGGAAGCTCGATTCATGACTTTGCAGGAAATTAACCCAGATCTCTTTGATGGTGAATTTGAGGACTTGAATTTTAGATTTAATGGAAATAAAGATTTAATTTTTGATCCTGTGCATAGATTATTGGACACAACAGTTGAACTAACTCTTCAGGGGACTCTGTTTAGCGAATTTTATGATAACTTTCAGCAAAGATTAGATCAAGTAGGAAAAACACCTTTTCCAAGCCTAGAAAAGTTACATGTTGGGAATGAAGATCAAACCGAGTTTCCAAATGATTTTTTCAACGAGCAAAACTTCCCGGAATTAAAAGAGCTTCATCTATTTGGAGACAGCGGAAAAAGTGTGGAGGGAACCTTCAAATTCACATTCTGCGATAAACTTGAGGTTCTGCAGCTAAACCAAGAAATCAAAAGTTGCATTCCAACAAATGTTACATCCCAATAGCGTTGTCCTAAAGCTTATAATTTGAATATTGCCTTCCCCTTCGTTTCCCACAAAGCTCTCAACCATTCACCTAGTCAAGTTCCCTATCAAATTAACCAGAAATGTCACGAAAATTATTTGCTAAAAACCTAAATCCATACAAGTCACTTCTCCTCACTATTTCTTACTCTTTAGTTTACCATTCATTAACAATAACATGTTCCCAGTTCGTTAAAATTTCCCAGCATTCCCAATTCGTTTACGCGTAGTTTCTACTAGTGACACGATATCCGTTACATTCTACACCCGCTAGCATTAACTTCTACTATTACCGAATGGATGCTGAAATGAACGTATCGGCCAATACGGCCATAATAATACGACTTAACGGTCACATTCTATTCATTAAAGAGAAGCAGAATCTAAGATTAAAAGTTAGAATATGTGTATTTTAAATTGTGGAATACATGGAGTTTGTGTCCAAGATCAGTGTGTGTGTAACCCTGGTTGGTCTCAGTCACTCGACTTTGCTTTTTTTGTACAGAATAGGTTTGACTTTGTTGATGACTCCGGGCGGTTTGGTCAACTTCCGTGTGATGAGAATCTCAAGGTGCTCCGGGCAATTTATGTAATTGGGATTATTTTTGCACTCTCTGTTGGTGCTGTATATGGATCTCTTGTAAAAAATAAAAGGCAGTTCTTCAGGTTGATCCCTATTTTCATCAGCGTTGGAATGGGTGTAGGATGCCTTGGGTACAAGCTGAAGAACCTGAGAGAAGTTGAAGTTGCCTATGGAATTAACCTGCCCTTCACTGCTTTAGGTATTGGTTGCGCTACTTTAGGACATTTCGCTTTTCTTATCTTCATACAAAAATATATTTATTTTCAAACAAAGATGATTTCTGTCGATAGCAGTCATAAAAAAATCTTAATAAGGTTTCAACGGTTACAATATATATTTTGTTTCATAACCGTTGCAATTTTTGTACTTAGTGTGAGTCTTGTTTTTATAGATACAGATAATCAAGCTTTTATTATACAGCAAACTATTTTTGGACTTGGTTTTACTTTATTAATATATATTACATATGGGGCGGATTATTTTATAAAATTGGTTATAGCAGCACTACAAGATCAGGAAACAAAACAAGGGATGAGTACATTAAAAGAACAAACAAGAAAGTATAGAAAAAATATGAATATTCTACGAAAATGTTATTTAGCCCACGGAATTCTTGCAACTCTGAATTTTGCAATTGGAATTACTTCACAGCAAGGAATGAGTTTGTGGAAATATATTTTACCTATATATTTTTCAGTATATTGGGGAATGAGTATAATAGTTGTGTTCATTTATCAGGAGAGAAGGATAAAAAAGTTTGTTGAAAAACTTGCTTTCATGGGAACTACAACTCTTCTTTCGAATAAACAGGTTACACACTATGTCTCTACCCCAAGACTTGGAACAGTACCTTCTGAGTTTCAAACATTGCGTCCTGATGATCAACCAAGTGTTTCAGAAGTAAATAATTTAAATGTTTCTATCTAGATAAAGTTGAGTTAGATTCATTTTTTACATTGATCTGTCGTCATTCAAAACTTTAGTTTTTTGTTTTTGAGTCATATATTAGTTTTTATTAGAAATATTATTACCAAAAGTTGCTCTAAACTTGTATGATTCTTGCAAGTTACTTTGCTTGTTGAAGTAAATCGGATGCAGAAGTTCTAAGTTATTTTTCTTTGAGCTTAAACATATCCTTCTTTTGTGCATTTTACTGTTTCTTGCCGCAAGATCTGGTTCATGTTAAGATTTATTTAGAATCTGTTTAACCTCATGTTCTATGTTTAGAACGTGCTCTTTGTACATTTTTCTCCAATCAAAATATTCAGTAGATGATACAAGTTTGGTGGTAGTAGTAAATTGCCTCTTTATAGTGCTTTTTATTTCTTGTATTTTTTTTTCTTCTTCAGTTGTTTCAAAAAATTTGATGCACTCCCAAACATTTTCATGAACCAGTTTTGATTGAGATGAACGAGTTATTTCTTTCTCAGATATTTTAAGGACATTTTTTGGACACGCACCAATTTCTTCTTTTGGAATTTCTTCTAAGACTTGCTTTAACTTTTCATTCTGGAAGAAGATATCATCAAATTTTTCATCCACTGATGCTTCATTCTCAGTAAAATTTCCACATATCTCAATTATCAATTTTGATTTCGTGTTTAGGCCATCAGGATTAAAATTCGCTTCGTGAGAACTTACTTTACTGCATACAGCTTTCTTTCCTTGTAGAGAGAACTTTTTTCTAAAGATCTTCTGAATCTTTCTGGCTGATTGCTTCATTCTTAACTTGCTTAGTAGATCCCACACTTCTTGACCATGATGTAAAATCAACCTCTTTTCTCTTTCTAATTCTCTTAATACTGTCATTCTATATGACACCTTTGAATTTTTAAATTATAATTATCCTAATCAGGGCTGTAACTTAAATATGTTATAAATCTTAACGGAGCACCAAATAATTTTCCTGTCTTTATTTAAATTATTAATTTTCTAGTAATATAAACCATTTTTCTTTGATTAAAAATAGAAAAGTTTACTCAAAAAGTTCATGAACATATATCTCACATAGAATGTGTGATATTAAGTCAGCAGTAATTCATTAAAATGTTCAATTGTCGCGTAAGCTGCATTTTCACATGCTTATAGCAAAAATACTTTAGCACCTACTAAGAATACTTTTTTTGACTGAGAAGTTCAGTTCCTCCTATGAAACTACATTCTCTGCTCATAGTGTACAGAAGAAAACTAGGATCACGTATGAGTTGAAGCGGTTATGATAATGTTGTTGAACAAGTAGAAGTAGGTAGGAAAATGAGTTTGGTTCATACACAGGGTTGGCAACTAGGGGCCTATGAGTAGCATTGCTCAGAATCTGTGAAATTTTAATTAATTTAATGATTCTTGCCATTTCAGCAACTAATTTGATTAAGTCTTGAGCATCCATGATAATCATACAATTATGTTTCTCATACTTGGTGAAAAATGATTTCATCATAAATGAGATTTATGCTGATTTAATTCTTAAGATGATAGAAGCTCTACTATTTGATAAGATAATGCCGTACCTACTACTGACAATGATGGCCAGTGCAAGAATCCAGGAAAGCTACACATTCATTAAAAAGAACTATTTTACTCTAACTAAGTTCACTGTAAATAATTTGATTGAAGTAAAAAAGTTTCTAGTATTTGAGCTACATCTGCTGAAAGTTCAGTTTCCGAAAACCAGCGACAGTAAGTGAAACGACACAAAGCTTATGTTCACTGTTTCAACCAGGCAATGACTAATGCATGTGTCAATTCAAAGTTCACCTACCACCAAAGTTGCATTCTGATGAGAGTTTAAATAATTAAATTATTCTTAGTTTGATTTTGGTTATCGCTAAGATATACGGGAGTTTGATTCATGTCAGGTTACTCTGATTCTACTTGATTCTCAATTGATTGTTACAGAAAATTTTGACCACATGATCCTATATTAAACCTACAAGACTCTTTCTTGTCTTGTTCTTTCAGGCTATGACAATCTTAGAAAAAAACCAAATGACCTTCTAATAATCAGCGAATCGGATTTACTTGGTCCATATAGCTCTTTTCTCGAGATTTTTCTTACTACCAAGAAAGGGGATATATGTTCTGGTCACTTGGACCCAATCATGTAGCCAAAACTTGCAATGATAACCAACTGATGATAAAGACAGTTGGGGAATTATCAGAATCAAAAACTAAAAACACTCTGGGAAGAAATTCATTAATAAACCACCAATATATAAGACTAGATCTATACCCATAACTTCTACCGTTATACATTCTCCTCTCATAAAGTTTTTCTACGCTTGGTGCTCTTGCTACATTTAGTTTATGCGTTTTTTAATGAGTTAGTAAATGTAAGAGGGCAATCATTTGCTTTTTTTGTCTGCACGTAGGAAACTACATCCAATTGAACATTGAGTTGAGCAGTCAGAGAGATTGGTAAAAAGGTATTTAATTAATTCTATCGCTAAACATCTTATATTGGTTCATCTGTTGTCTTGTATTTCGCCACGTACTTGACGACAGTAATATGACTCAATTATCATTGAAATTGTGAATTCAATGATACTTGCCATGAGATGCACATAATTAATGATATCCAGAAGAAACTTATAAGGAAAAATTGATTATTGAGTATTAGAAGTAGCAGTACAGTATTATCAGAACTTAGGTCAATCTATAAATTATTTTTATTCTTCCAATTCTTCCTAATTTCGAACTCTAATTCATGCTTTTATGTTTGCCCAAAATTAAAGGAAGTACCTAAATGGCTGGAAAGGCCATTGCTATCGATATCCGTAAAACAGAAAATGAAAAGTGCAGAATACTGGTTAATCTCGTTGCCTTGCAAACACTCTGCTGACAATCCAACAATAACCTCGCCAGTTTTTCATGAATTAAAAGAAGCTTCTGAAGATGTATCAGGTACATATGAGTCTGTGGAAACTATCTGTTAATACCTATGCTTATTCTATAGAAATATTTCCTTGGGAATTACCTTCTTTAAGAACAGGTACTTTGGATAGACTTATGGTAAGGTTAATTTATGTATCTTATATTTAGAAAGCAGCAGATAGTCTTGAAAAATTAGATTTACTCAACGAGCAGCTTATAAGAAAACTAGAGAGACAATTTAGTGAAATAAGTAACCCTAAAGATGCCTTAGATGAAATAGAAGATATTCCAAAAGCAGATTATGTTCAAAGTTTTACTTGGAATAGTGCAAAATATCCAGTTTCTCGACAAATTGACGATCTAATTACATCAATATCCTCCCATACTGCGAAAATCGAGGACGAATTGAAACAAAGTTCATTGTATCTTCAAGAAAAGAAACAACAACTACAATTTATGCAACGAAAGTTATCTGCTAATCTTCTACAAACAGATTTAAAACATA
This sequence comes from Labyrinthula sp. Ha, assembly GCA_015227615.1. Lineage (NCBI taxonomy): Eukaryota > Bigyra > Labyrinthulida > Labyrinthulaceae > Labyrinthula > Labyrinthula sp. Ha. The sequence goes on along the minus strand of JAALGZ010000048.1, from coordinate 97,823 downwards.
TTTTCACCCTGGATAAAATTCTAGAGTTTAATCTAAGTGAAACTGAATACCTTGTGGATCTCCCTGTAGTCGTGACTCTTCAAGCCTCAAGCAACAATGAGGATAAGTTTTGGAAATCTTATGAACAGCTTACAGAATTTGTCGTTCCTAATTCAGCACAGGAGATTGCAAGAGATAAAGTGTCTGTTTTGTACACTGTTAAAGTACTGAAAAGGTTTGTTGATGAATACGCAGCAGCTGCTGAAAAAGAGGGATTCACGGTTAGAAAGTTTGACTATAAACCAATCTTAAAAGCTGCAAACTCAAAAAGTATTTTTTAATGCTTTGTTTATGATTAGATTTGCAAATTGAAGAGCAGAGTGAACAGTTTGAAGAGGGTAAAGTAGATGTGGGCGTAATTGAGACGGAATTAAGGGATATTGTGCAGCAAATGAGAGCATGGTGTACAGCCCAGTATTCTGAGGCGTTTGTTTCTTGGATGCACGTAAAGGCAATCAGGGTGTTTGTTGAAAGTTGTTTGAGATATGGGATTCCTCCAGCGTTTGCAATTGGGTTACTGAGAGTCAAAAATGGAGCAGAGAGGAAGTTGAAGAAGATATTAGTTGGAAAGTTCGGTAAACATCAGGAGCAAATTGGAGAAGCCGATCCCAAAGATGAAGAGGAGATTCTTCCCTTCGTATTGTTCACATTTAAACCATTTACTGCCAAATAGTGATAATTTATGAAGAACTGGCCGCTCAAGAGCTAATACTTAAGAAAGCTACAGAGCACCAAACCTACAAATTTCTTGTAACACAGAAAGTAAAACCAGTCTACCGCTTCAAAAAGCTGCACTGAGTTTCTTACCTTGAAGTGACACTTGAGAACCATTATTCAGCAGGAAGTCTCGTTTTTCGTTAAGGGGGAAGTGTTACTAATGTAGACTGCAAAACTGCTGTATAAGAAGTACTGTAGGTTATACTCACGAGAACTGTACTTGTGTTACATCCTTGACTCTTCAACACTGAATACCATGAATTATTTATTGCTTATGTAACATTTTCAAATACAGTTTTTATCCGCCATCTGCAGTTTCACTAGGATATTAGTAAATCCCTATAAACGGATTCTATTCCAGTACTAAAGAATTGATAGAAGCAAGATAACTTATTTCTGTTCGTTATATTCCAATAATATGGTATCAATATCTCATAAACTACTGGTAAGAGTATTGTGCAGTTCGCCATGGGCTCTATGGCCAAAGTTTCAACATATGAAAGAGAACAAAACTAAACTAGAATAAAAATGAACTACGAAGCTGAAAAATCTGGTCAAATAGAAAACAAAAGGAATAGAGACAACTGCATTCAGGATGAACAAGGGTTTAAAAACTTGTGTTACTTTATACTATTTCTACTTGTGGTAGGTCTACTAGTTGCTGCATTGTCAGGCGCATTTGGGGATTGCAATGAAGAGTACGAGAACTGTGGATCGAGTAGGTCAAGTGGACGAGCAAGGAGAGGTTTAGTTGGATTTGTAGTTAATTCAGTATTAGATAGTTAATGTCTAAGGCTCATGAGACAAAATGAAAAGTAGTTGTTAAAATTAAGTTCCCATTACTCTTATTTTCTATCACAGTTTTTATTCTAATTGAATTTAGAGGATAGGTCAGGGATTATGTTATTTTGATTGAACTGATTAATTTGTTCCAAATCTACAAAAATGTTAAGATACTAAGTTTGAAGAGCTGTTGGTTTAACTGCATTGGTTTGTTTTGGAATGTCTACGGATGAGACCGTGTTAAAAAAACCTGTAAATCATTAAGTTAACAAGGAGGAACGGAGTTTCCGTAACTAAAGTAATAGTAAGACAATACATATAATAGTTGAAATCTCGTTTTAAAGACTTCCTCTTCCTCCAAATCACTTATTTTGCTCACTTTCAAAATTTTAATCAAATTAATTAAAGCCTTTGTCCTTAGATATCGCGCACTTCATTCAAAGTGACAAAAATAATTTGAAAGGCATCTTTTTGAACAGACTCTTTGATATTATTTTTCCAAGTCTGTGCTCAAGGTGAAAAAATTAACTTCGTTGTAACTACTTCAGAATGACTTCTATGATCTAATACTTGGAAGTTGGCATTATAATTGAATACGTTGGTTATATAACAAAATATATAAATTACACCGGAAAAAGTAAACACCTCTGCAAATTATGGCTCTGATTCAAATCTATGTTAGCTGGCTTTAGTTATATGATTCACACATCAAAATGCGTATCTTAACTAAATTCATGAATGGTTTGTTTTCAAGTTTCCAAATGATGTCTATTGAAAATGATGAAGAAGAAAGAAGACGACATGATTTCTTAGTCTATGACTTGGAACTGCACTTTAACTAAGACCTTAACTACTTAGAAACAGGATCAACAATGGAAATTAACAACTTGTAATTGCAAACTAGTTAGAAGTATAGTTAAGAATGATGCAAGAGTTCATAGCGAGGGAAGGAAAAATCAGTAATGAAAAGAAAAATAACCCCCCAAAGATGTATTATTTTGTGCTAAATAGAAGTGAAGGATTGTGTTATTATTTTATGCCTTTTCAGTTACTTATGGCATTGGCATAAAAATATGATTATATAAAGAGATAGTAGTTGGAGCTCATTTAAACTAGCTTGATATAAATGTTTTAGAATAATTTAATGGCAAAATATTTTCTTCCAAGAGATTAACCAAGGAAGCTACTGCATTATTCAACTTCATAATTTAGTGAAAACCTATTTAGTAGTGTTACAAAATGTTTAAGAAGCGATGGTTTCTTGCTTCTATCAAGAAAAGTCATCAAGGATCAACTCGACCTCTTCATTCACTAACCTTGACTACAGTTATCATGGGAGTACATGCTTAACAAGCAAGAAGCTGAGTTTACTATATGCATACAGCTTAAAAGCTATCAAAAGGGAATGTAGCTTTATATTCTATATTCAATGACTATCATTAATTTTGGTTGACTGCTCGCTACCTTCAGGATTAATTTACGCAGGAGACGACTACAAACCACAGCTTTAAACCATGAAAGGCTTTCTTCAAGCTTTGTTTGCGGGAAATAGTATATGATTCTTGAGGAAACAAGGAAACATCTTACTCTAGAGAGTGGTTCTGCAATATGAAGTGACCAAACATTTTTAAGCGAGGCTATAACTAACGCTTAAGAGTAAACTGCTTAAAAACAATTCGCATTGTATGATAAATTGATAAGCCTATATGTTTTACACATGAAAGCATTTCTGGTTCTGGTAAATTCGAAAGCTTCCAAAATTTCTATTTGTATCCCACTGTTTCTCAATTATTTGGGAAGAAATGCATTGTGGGACACAAAAATTCCCTATAGCTGTCACTATACTAGAGCCTCCATACTGAACTTCCCATGAAATTTTCAGTGACCATCACGAACTAAAGATTGGATTGATAACTTAAGTAAACTTTTCAGAGTTTTCTTCAAAATATATAATCATAATATCCGCAATGAACTCATAAGAAGAAAAATAAAAGCATTTATGAAAGATTTTTTTCATGGTTCTCATATTGTAAAGAGTCGATCCAAAAAAAAAACGTTCCAACTGCCCGGAAGAATTTTTTATGCCTATTGGTATTTAAACTGTGCAGTTTCAGTAATATAATTGTTACACTGCTACTGGCTGTATCATAATTCAATTCTCTCTCGATAAGAAATATCGGCAGATATATGGTAAATTTCAACCTAATGAATACCTTATCGGCATAACGAAATCATACATTATAGAGTTTTGCAGTTTGTTTAAAGTTATATCAGAAATAATTTCAGCGTACAAGACTAAACAAAACTAAACAATAAATAGGAATGAATTATGAAGGAGATAACTCAGGTAAAATTGAAAATGAAAAGAAAGGTGATGAGTGCATTTAGGATGAGCAAGGGTTCAAGAACTTGTGCTATTTTCTCCTTTTTCTTGTTGTAGTTGGTTTGGTAATTGCGGCAATCATGGGAGCATTTGGAGACTGTAATGAGGAATATGAGAATTGTAGTTCTAGAAGCTCTAGTGGAAGAGGGAGTAGCAGTGGAGGAAGAAGAGGATTAATTGGGTTTGTTGTTGACTCTGTATTAGAACGTTAATCTAGTTGGGCAATTGAAAAAAATGCGAATACTAAGTGCTAAAATGTTAAGAATTTAATTTTTCCTGTTGACAAAGTGAATGCTTGAATACAAGTCAGGTCTTTCATTTATTTCTCTTCTTACGAAAGAGCCCATTTGTAATCACTTAAGACTTAGTTTTCTTTAATTTAAAAAAATATCTTCAAACTAATACTTATCCCAACCAGCTCTTAATTCAACAATAGTATAAACTTGGCTTTTTTCTATTCTATATTGCTTATCAGTGTTGAATTATATCTTTTTTCTTTCAAACTTACTTTCACTCGTCATTTTTAAGGCTAAACAAGCACTTAAGCAAAGAAACCTTCTTCATTCACCAGTTCTTGTTATAACTTATCCAAATTCAAAACCTTAAGTACATTCAAAGCCAAACTAATTCTGTCTCCAATATCACTTTAGTTTGTTTCCAAAAATGTTTCATCTTATTGCTTTCGCTACTCTTCGTCATCTGAAAACACATATAACAGATAGAAAAGGTTCAAGAGGGAATACAAAATGATTCTTATTTTACTATTTCTTTTCATCAGCTGCACGAAAGTTTGAGTCTGTAGAGGAGATTATTAAAACAGAACTTCTTGAACTGTATTAGACTGGGCAATTGTAAAACAGATGTTAAATCTCTACCGATAGTCTCATAATGTTATTTCTAGCATGAAATCATTCTATATTTCTTTTATCGGCATATCAAGAGAGACTGGAACTTTTCTCTCTACAGTTGGTTCTTTACACTCAATCAACGGACAAATTCTAATAGGTATAACTGCAGAAAGTAAAAAAAAAGGAAAATGAAGGATGGAGAAGAAAATGTAGTCAAAATTGAGAATGCGAAGCAGGAAGGGAAAGTTATGTCTGACGAGGATATGCTCAAGTATATTTGCTATGGTGTCTTAGCGTTGATAGTTCTTGGGATCGTAATTGCCGCGATTGCAGGTGTTTTTGGTGAGTGTGATGAGGAATATGAAGATTGCAGTTCGAGAAGTTCTGGAGGAAGAAGAAGTTCAGGAGGTGGAAGGAGGGGCTTAGTTGGGTTTACTATAGATTCTGTTTTGGATAACTAAGGAGATTAGTGTGCCTAGGCTTGTTGAAAATAATCTTGTTAACCACATCTCTCAATGAAAAAAAAAATCTCTTCTTCCTGTAAATTTTCTTAAAAAATAAACCTATTTTTATGAGATAAAATTACTCAGTTATTCAAAGGAAAAGAGATTTTATAGACAGATTAAAATTTAAGCTCAGAATGAACTATAGCTCATACTGGAATGTAAAGAGAGTATGTTGCATGCACCCAGGATGAAAAAAATAGAAACCCTATGAATGTCAGATAATATAAAATAGTCCTTTTTGGAAAGATATATCAGTATACCCGTTTTTCTTGAAGGTAATCCACAGTGGTTGATTGAAGATTAAAAGTTTGGCTGCCAAGTAGAAGATTTCAACTGAGTTTTCATCGAAAATTGAACTTACAAGAATAAAGAAAGAACTAAGGGAAAATAAAGACTCATGAATAAATCTTAGTTTAAGGGCATATTTCAATAAGCACTGTCTTTGTTCGCAGGTAAACTGTGAATTTCCCTGGTTAGCTTACTATCCCCTGAAAGTGTTAAAGTACAAGAAGATCTCGAACAAGAGGTTTGAGTGAGTTAATTATTCAAATGATATTAATACTTTTCCAGCTGCATGTCCTTCTTCAAGATGTTTCATTGCTTCTACTGCGTCGTCAATTTTATACACTTTATCAATAACAGCTCTTAAACGACCTTCTTTCATTTCCTTAGCTAAGATTTTCATTCTTTCACCATTTCCATATCCAACAACTGAAGTCCATTGAGCTTTTTTGTTTTGAAGTTTTTTATTTAGTTTTCTTGCTCCTGTAATTAAATTCAACAATGAATTTCCAGAAGAAGAATTTAAAAACCAACGAACTGGAGAGACAATTTCAGAATATACTCCTGAATTATTTAAAAAATCTTTAACCCCTTCTCCAGTTGGTGCATAATCTATGCTACAAATAGTTCCTCCCTCTTTTATTAAGTTGAAAGCTGGAATCACCTCACCTTTTGTATGAAGAATAAAATCAAATTCTTCTTCTCCAATAGTCTCAAGTTTTGGATCTTTTTTATAATCTATGACTAAATCTGCTCCTAGTTTTTCACACAGTTCTTTTTTTGTTTCTGATGCAGTTGTTGCAATAAAAGAAGCATTAAATAAGTTCTTAGCAAGTTGAATAGAAACTGAACCAACACCACCACCTCCAGAAAGTATTAATACTTTTGGTTTATCTAATTGTTTTGAAGTTTCAAAACATTGTATTGAAGTAATTCCAACTAAAGGAATACTTGCAGCTTCTTCATAAGAAATATTTTCAGGTTTCAAAGCACAAATATCTTCTTCAACAATTATCCTTTCTGCACAAGTTCCAATATGCAAACCTTTTATCATTCCGAAAACAACATCTCCATTTTTGAACTCTCCAGAGGTTTCTCTCTGGGATAAAACTTTTCCACAAAAGTCAAACCCATGAATAGCTGGCGAAACAAGATGCTTCGAACTTGAGATTATGTTCAATAAGGGACCACTGCGATTTTTATAATCCACTGGATTCAATGCAGCACACTTAACCTCAAGAAGAAGTTGACCAGGTTTTAAATCAGTTTCCTTTAACAGATTTAAAGAACCGACTTTATCCTTTCCAAAATATTTTCCTTCGTAGAAAAACGCTTTCATTTCAAATTTATGAAATGCGCAAAAAAGTTATTCGTTCTAAAATTTACTGCATATTTCGTTAATCTACACAAATTTGATTTTAACAACAAAGCATAACAATGAAACAAAACTTTATCATCCTGCGGATTCTTTTGATTACGTAATTTTGTTCTCATATGTAAACATAGAATCTTTTTTTACTTGGTTCTTTCTATATTAGAAGCTATATATTCAAAGCCAGTATCATATTCAACAAACGTCCTTAAAGAAACAGATGTTTTCAAAGACATAAGTTGTTCTGTCAACAAAACTTTTATTCCTGCGGGTGTAAATCTTAAATCAATTGCAATTTCTTCTTATCCTGGATCTGGAAATACTTTTTCTAGAATTTTGTTGGAAGAAGTTTTTGGTATTTATTCTGGAAGTTTATACTTTGATAACACTTTATCTTCAACTTTTCCTGGCGAAAAGAAATCTTCAAATGTTATTTTTGTTAAAACACATTTTCCTTGTAAAAATTGTTGGAATAAAACCAAAAATGGAAAAAAAGTTCCAATAAGTGAGAATGAATCTGGAAGAATAACAAAGAAAAAATATGCAGCTGTTCTTCAACTAATAAGAAATCCTTTTCGAACATTTCTTGCAGAATTTCAAAGAAAATATTTAAAATTTAAGTTCAAAGAAGATGGGTCTCATATTAATCAAGTGGATTGGAATCGTTTTGATACTTTTAGAGCTGAGTTTAAATCTGAATTCAACTCGTTTATTAAGAGATGGAGTTATCATACAAGATATTATGCATTAAGTGAATTCAAAGTGTTTTCTATTTATTTTGAAGACTTAATTGATAAACAAAAAAGACAAAAATTAATTCAGGAAGTTATTAAATTTGCTTTCAATAACTTACCACAGTTAACTCAGTTAATTAGTGAAGTTGAAACTTTAAGTTGTGTTAAAGAAAGATTAAATTCTTCAAGGTTAGAACTTTTTCATAGAAAAAAGAAAAATTTTGGAGTATCTCTATTTTCAAAAGATATGATTAAATCTTCTTGCAATTATTTGAAAAGTCTTGGAGTTTGGAATCATAAACATTGGGGAGAATGTGAAAATACAAATATTATTATCTAAAATCTTCAGGGTAATATAAAAACATTCGGTCCGAGATAAATAAAGCTTATTTAACTTACCAAATTTCTTCACAATTTTTTTTCCTATAGTTTTTTTAATTTTTATTTCTGTCTAGTTCTTTATGGGAATATTCTCAATATATATGTTTTAAAGGAGAAAATAAAAACTCTGTTGTCGTAAATCAGAAAGATTGAAGTATTGTTGAATCTTATAGTGTTGAACTATATTAGAGGTTTTTCAGATTTTAAGCATAACAAAAAAGTAGGCTTTTTTCTTATGATTTCATATACTTTAGTGGTTCTGCAAAATTGATTTGCAAAATAGTTTGTTTAATTTCGAACACTTGAATTTATTTTCCTTTCTTAAACATTTCGAAAAAAATATCTACTATATAATAAAACTTGTTCTTTTTCAAAACATGATAAAATTTATTTTTTATCACTGAAAGCTTTTCTGCACCTAGAAATCTCTCTGTGAAATAAAAGTTTTAAGTTTCAAAACTCTCATCTTCCATAAGACTGAAATTTTAATATTTATATTTTATACTTACAAAATAAGATAATAAAGTATTTAAGTTGAATTTAAAGAATTATACAGCATGATTTTTTTGATTTAGAATACCTGTTTTCAAATCCTAATACTACAGCTTTGTCCACAGCTTCAGTGATTCCAACATTTTGAAAAGAAGAACAAGACATATAAGTAGCTATCTTGTATTTCCTCTTCAAGTTCATTGCTTCTATCATAATTTTATCTCTTTCACTTTCATCTGATGCTAAATCAGATTTCATACCTAGCAAAATAAACTTTGGCATTGTTTCCTCATTAAAATTGTTCATGATTTCTGGAATCCAGACTTTATCAAGACTAAAGAGAGTTTTAATGTTATCAAGAGAAAAAGAAAAAAGAACACCTAAATACAAAAAGTAAATAAAAATACAATTAGTGTCCGGGTAACTTAAAGCTCTTAGTTTTTGAAATGGCCCTTGTCCTATGCCTCAAAAGAAAAACAAGGTTACCTTTAGAGTCACATAGATCTAAACCTACACGAAAACCGTTCAAACAGTAAATCCTATGAACGTAATCATCTAAAACATGAAAATATAAAAATTATACGATGCGTAGGATAATAATATTTCCACTTTGAGTTTTTTTGATAGTTTTCGTCATGGAATACTTCTAAGAACGTTGTCTACTTAATACAAGAACAAAACAAACTTTCCCAATATATCGATCACCTAAATTCATACTTAATACCAAAGAGGAAAATACCGATTAAGATAATCTTGACTTTATACACGTCTTCATTATTTATCATTTATATCTGTTTTTCTACTAAACAAGTTTTTATACAAGTTTATTTACAATTCTTGTTGTTTACTTAAGATTTAAATGGGCCATCTGGCCTAACCTATCGTATGAGTGTCACTCTAATTACTATGCTATGTACATATTCAAGAGAAAAGTTCTATGGCAATATAATATTTCTTCTATCTGACTAGAATAAAATTCCATGGAACTTTTGATCTCTAGAATACGGAATTTCATGATTTCCCAAAATTAATTTTGACAGAAATAAAACTTCAATCTTTTTTTAGATTATAAAGATTTATTCAAAAGGTTACAATTGAAGAGTTATGTGGGTTCAAGAATACTAACTGATGATCCAAGTTCACTTTTTAGGTCAATGAGCCATCTTCAAGATCATTTTATGCTTTCTAGTTCCCGGTTTTATGTTGTTCATTCTTGTTGGGGGGAATGAAAATAGCAAGCAGTGTACATATATGATGCTTCAAGGAGAGCCCTTTGCGAAGGTTGTGAGTTATTTTCAAATCTCTTGTGTAACTCACAAACATGTCAAGCATTGAATAAAAAGTTCACGTTAGGCCATGGTTTCAAAGGAAGATTTTGAGTTAATAGAAATTGTTTTGAACAACTTAATTTATAAGCTGATTCCAGTATAATAAATGTTCGTGATCTACAGAAACTAGGTTTTTCCATCTTATATATATGTTCTTCATAATGGACGTTGTCTTAGACGATCTTTGATGACTCTAAATTTAAGCCTTGTTTAGCTTGATTTCTATGTTCAATGAAAGAAAAAGTGGAAAAAATATATTAAAAGTTTTCGAGTCCTTCGAGCAACAACTGTGACTTAATTGTTTAAAACTATGATATCATTACAGTTCAGGATAAACATATTGCGCCCTACTTGTTAGATTTGCGTCATTGTTTAGTAAACTAAGGTAATTGCACGCGACCACCATCAGCCGACAGAGGGAAAAAATTCTACCTCCTGTCAAATACCAGCTCCGAATATGATATATGAATACAACTATATTTTAGTCAGAATAAGAACCTTCAGTAAATAGATGTATACCAATTTTTTGCAAACCATCCTATCATAATTCCATTAGTGTTGTAAAGGGTGCATTATTCCTATATTTCTGCTCTTTGTTTTAACTTAGATCTAATTGTACTTTCCACATACTATTTCTTTGTCATGTTTTTTCTTCAGTAAGTTTCTAACTTTTAATAATAACAGTTTTACGGGATAGCGTCATTTCGTACTTATTATTTGTTTTGTTCTCTCCCTTTTCCAGTATAGTATTCTCGATTGAGACTTGATATTGTATATTGGCCAATAATTTTCACAACATATTTCGATATAAAAAATTTATCGGAGTTGAGTAAAAAGATTGGCAGATTGAGCTATGGTTCTATCCCTAGTCAGTGAGAGTATTTAGCAGAAATATTATAAGTAGTAGGTCTAATATCTAGGTGATCCGTAGTTAATATTGATACGTATCGTAGTAACTAGTTGTTTCACTCCACAACCTAAGCTCTGAAAGATATAATCAGTAAATTAAAAGTATTTAGAGTCTTCTAGAAGAAATTAAGAGTCGGCTTTAGACCTAAGTAAATCAGCAAAAAAATAAACAGCTCTAGTAAGGGAGTTAGCTTCTAGATTATATTGCCAATATAAAACGAGAGTTAATTAAATACACGAGTAGCAGCAAATTAGTTAGATATCTAGATTCATATCATAAAAATTAAATTCACAGTCTCATATTAACCTGAAAGAACTTTACTTTTTCTACTCTGCAGGTGATGCTAGAAAAACTATCTAAATGAACTAGCACAAAGCCCACCATACAAAAAGCAACTTGCAATAACTCTAATAACCTAAGAATACTTAGTGAAATACAAACCTAGAATTTTTATAATATCTAACTCCATTCATTTCGCTCAACTCTTGACATAACCTATACATGCATGAAAAGCTATTCCATGTGAAAGCCATTGTTCTCTGCTCTAGTTTCTTTTTTTTAATTGTAATTACTTCTTACTAGCCACAATGAGAAGGTCAAACTTGAGCTAGCTGTTGAGATGTCATTCAAGAAAATAAATAAACAGAAAGGAACAATTATAATTTAACAAATTCTACTTTGGTTAATATTTTGAAACACCATCATGTGCTCAGTGTATTCTCGGGCACTAAAATACTATCATTGCCGATATTTCCCAATGCAAACTCGATGAAATTAACACAGGAAATGATGAATTCAAAAAGAATATATTCTACCATTTTATTGTATCTACTTTCTTTAATAATACCTTAAAACCACCCACTAATATATTTTCAATTCATCTTATTTGGAACACCTCAATGATTCATCAGCTGTTGTCTTACCAGTGGAGCCATCATTACGAATTTAATTTAAATTCCTGGAGGAACAACTAGAGACGATATTTAATAGCATTCAATGTATTATCTAATTTATCTGTTAATACCTTCAGAATTCCCTGATATGGTCGTTCATGTTATTTACTCTTCTCCCTTTTCTATGTGCTCTAATTTCTTCATTTTGATAGATCCACTAATAAATTTAGCATTCCATTCTAAAGTAGTAACTTCTTTTCCTGTGTTTATGAACTAACATGATCTTAATTCCTTCCTAATTATTTCCATTCTAGTTACTAATATACTTAGATCTCAAGCAGTTTGGTTTTTTTATGTACAATTATGGGCTCTATTTTAGTTATCGCTTATTAAAACTCTGTTTTTCGAATAGCGTAAAAGATGACTAATATATCCCAACAAAATCACGGGCAACCTAATTGCCTAGCTAACTATTTATACTTTTTTGTTCAAGAATCCCATATCAAAAGGATGATTGAGTTCCCTCTCGTACAAATACATATTTATATGTAAAGCACATTGGTTATATCAACTCAAATAGACAACTATCTCTATGTAAAGCATATTGCTTTTATCAAGCAACAATATAGATGATATTATTATTTTCAATTGATTAAGAACAAGACAATGTATTTAAGATATTGTATACAATAATTTACTGAACTAGGTTCTTGTTTCTGTCATGGGTTATAGAACTATTATATTTATCTCTTAGGAACTATATGTCAAATAATCATGACAGAGATATTTTTCTATCTACAAGTACCATTATTTCCATTTATACACACCTTCATCAAATCCAACACAGATTTAGTTTCAGAGAAGGCTTAATAAGGTATCAATAAATAAATAAGTTCAAGTTTGGTTAATTTACGCAAAACGATACGTGTTTATATGATTAAAACTTAGGATTATCTATGAATTAATTTTTATTCTCAATTTTATTTACTTCGATTAAAGCTTTCAGGTGATCATTATGTAAAAAAGAGTCAATCTCTTAGTTAAATACAGACATATCAATCTAGCAATTATTTATTACTACACTAAATGAATATAGCTCTTATACGTAGCTTAGGCTAGTACCTTGATTTTCCAATACACAATCACTTTCTTGTCTTTAAATTGTAAGTCTGCTATCCCTATTTACTATAAGAAACTTAGTTAAATCATTGCAGTCCTAAATTTTGTATGAATTATACAAATTGTGTTTATAGCTGCCTACTTATATTTAGAATATAAGGCATCTGTTCTTCAGTACATTCATAACTAGAATAGTGTAAGTTGAAATGCACACTCTAAGCAAAGAATCCGTAAATAGTGGTGAATATAAAATTAGTCATACGGCAATAACTTTTTGCTGCTTCTGTTTGCAGTGTGAAGTATCTCTGAATTTATTGTTCTTTACCAGCTAGCACATTCTAAGTTTAAAAACAGAAACACCAATTTCAATACATTTATTCAAAATGAAAGCGCTGTTTTGTTTTTAAAGCAAAAATATATATATGAAACAGTTTTAAACAAGATGCAGTTATTATTTATATGTTACTAGAACTTCGTACATGAGTCTTGATTTGTTATTTGTTCGTCTTGCAAATAAGAATGTTGCACAAATTTAGTGCTTTAGGTGGTTGAGATATCCATGAAAATTAGGATAATTCAGTAAAATTTTTAAGCTTAAAGAATATTACAGAGATGTCTATTTTTTTTACCATATTTTGCTTCAAACCCAACTGCAATTGCTTTATCGACAATATCTCTTATCCCTTTGTTTTGGGAAGAACATGTATGTTCACAAACTGCTTTAAATTTTCTTTTTAACCCAATCGCTTTAGCTCTAACTTTATCTGAATCATTATCCGCAGAAACTAAATCTGATTTCATACCAAGAAGGATGAAACAGGGCATTCTCTCATTTTTGAAAAAGTTCTGTATTCTTGGTATCCAAATATCTTCAAGAGCAGTTATTGAATGTTTATCATCCAAAGCATAGCAAAAAAATACAACTATGTAAACATAAAATAAAAAAAATCATCTGTGTCAGGAAAACTAATTTCATCGACAAAAGGCATCGCACCTATCAATGAGTTTGCGAAAATATATACCTTCAAGAGGCCATAAATCTACATCAACTGTATTCCCTTTATATGAACTTTTGAACATATAATTTGATAATGCTAGAAATAAGTTATGAAAAATCACAACTTTTTCGTCTATATTTCCTATTGTATGGGTCTGCATAATCTGGATCGAAGAAAGCGTCTACAAATGTTTCCTACAGTCTATTCAACATCAAACGTAACCTTTCCAACGTCAGCATTTCCTAATATATAAAGTAATTAGACAGTGAATATGGAAAGTATTACCTGTGAGAAGTATTTTTAGGTAATATCTTTGCTCTTCTTGCATTTTCTTGCGTTTTCAATTTGAGAAAAATAATGTTCCAGTTAGCTATACGATACAAATATTAATGAAATTTGAATAATAAGAATATTTATTATTATAATAGTTTGTGAAAGATAAAGAGCAGATAAAATATTCTTTATATGTTCAAAACATAAACCAAGATAGGTTATCTCAAACAATATTGTACTTATTTTGTTTCACTATTTCATTTACCTGTAAATGCATCTCTATGGGGTAAGTTAGACAAGTAATTGTCCGTATCGTCTATATGTGTATGAGGATATTTATATTAAATTAAATTAACTGAAAGAGCTTGAAAACAGCTTTAAAATGATATAAGTAACGTCTTCTAACTCCCAGTAGTTGTTGAGATATTAAGGCTTTATGATCTGTTGTTTCCGGTGCTTATGTATTAGTAAAAATGTATTATGTAAAGTTGCACCAATTGTGCAGTAATGTAATATTGTATTATAACTATGTAAAGTGTAAACAGTCAGTATGGAGAGAGTCGTACACTCGACTGCTTAGTGTCTGACTGGGTAGAAAAAAGCCTTCTCTTTCTTGTTTGAATACTGTTGATTTTTAAAATGCAAGAAGAAAAAACTTGTTTGGATTGAAATTAACACTATATAGTTAAAACCAGAAGTGGATATATTTTTGAACACGTTACTACTTAGGAGATAAATGACAATAGCAACTAATAGTTTATTCTTTGTACACTCGGAAAACCCTCGAGCGTTCAGACGTATGAGAACGTGCTACCACAGTAGAACGACTACGTTCCACGTCTCTGCGTATCCAAAGTAACTATTGGATACAACTAGATCGCTCTTATTGCTAAGGGATCTATCCACAGACTTTGTAAGGGCTCTCTTCAAGCCACAAACTCCGATACTATGCTAAGTATCAATGCAATAAACTCACAAGGCGTTGTTAACACTCAGGGGTTTCTGCACTTATCGAAAACTGTGTCTTAGACGAAAATCTATGAAGTCTTCAAAATGTTGTTATTATCTATTAACTCTATTTCTGATCGCCCAAAATACATATGTGATATTTATTCTACTTACAATTATTCTATAGGTCTTCAATTAACTTACACAAGTAACCATACTGTTGACAATAATTCAAATACTATATATGTTATACGAAGTTAGTTAAATAACCCAAGTTATCTGAAACGTTACTAATTAAACATACACAATTCTTAAACATGCGGTAGAAACAAAAGCATAATAGTTCCTAAACTAAAAAAACTTATTCAGGAATCTCTAAACAATACCTCATATCTTCATGTTTTCTCATACATTTCAATCTTCTGTCCTAGAAACTAAAAGGAAGCCAAATATAATAAAAAGTGCTCCTATATAGTTTCCTAAGGTATGTTCAGCATTTCTAAAACCTAGCAAAATAAGTTCTACTATATATCCAGTTGGAACTATTAATATTTGACCTGTTGACATAAATACACTGCTGCTCACACTAATACCAAAAAATAAACTTAGGCTATAAATTACTTCGAAAAATGAAAACAAAAACAACAAATTTAAATTTTTGCCTTCTGGAAAGTGAAATTCCTCTTCCACTTGTAACAAACTGGAGACAATATAGATTCCAACCCAAAAGAATAAAATATTATAAACACCAGCTAAAGTAAATACAACTAGAGTCAAGACACCTTTTAAGCTTTCACCTTTTTCTCCTATTTCAACTTTTCTATTGTCTTCACTATCCTTTGAGAGTGGTTGAAACTCTGAGCCGTCAAAAAAATTTTTGAGAAAATAATTTGAAAGAAATTCAAACATAACTTCAAAACAAGAAAGAAGCAGAGCAGAAAGTAAAACGAGAATATATCCAACTAGAGTAGAGGATTGAACGGAGCCATCAGGATTTGTTTCCGATTTTGTATAGATTGAGACTAAAAGCACGCCAAAGAAGCACACTGATAATCCCAGTATCTTTTTTTTTGTGGGTTCTTTTTTAAGAAAGATGACTGAAAAGATAAAAACCCAAAGAGGAACTGCTTGATATATTGCATTATTTGCTGAAAGAATCGTCAACGGTAAGGAATAATACCAGAATGCAGAGGCTAAAACCGATAATAATCCACCTAGAAAAGAGATGAAATGAACCAAAGGAATAAAAAAGATTTTCTTTATATCATAGTTCACTCTTTTTTGCATAAGAATAAGGGGAATACTAAATTAAACACGAGAAAAAGCAATACGCTGATAAGATATAGCAACTTCGAACAAACCAGGCGATAAAGAATGGATGTGGGTACTCTTCAGTCAAATTTTGACCTAATAGACCCATGCTTTCCCAGCTAACAATCGTTAAACCCAATGCCATTTCGATAATTTAATTAAGCATTCTCCATCCTATTTCTTGTTACTTAAGGAGCACAGAAACAGAATAAACGAAAGGCAGATATCTTTAACAGCAGTTTCACCTTTTTAGCTTATTGTTAGTTCTTAAAAAACACAACGACTCTATATTCCAAAGTTCCCAAAATAATACTGCACTACAGGCTAAGAATCATAAAGAGTATATTATTACAAAACAAAAACTCTCAAGTAAAAAAATGTTTTTTTCCATAATATATAGTAATAAAAGGAGGAATAAAATACACTCATCCTTAACAGGCTTAAACATAATAAAAAAACGTATAAATCAATCTGTGTTTCTATAAGCCTTGGGACACATGTATGCTGTCATGTAGGTAATCCTGTTGACATTCTGTGCTCTATCTATTCTATTTCATTTATTCTTTGGGCAGCATTTTTCTCACTCTACTTGATTCTACTACAAATCGAAAAGAATTAAAACTAATATTAGCGATCGATTCTTATAGCTTAATAAAGGTTTGAAAAAGATATCACAAGTCTAATTGAAATATAAACAGCAATCTAACATATCTAGAAATGCTTGAAGTAAGTTTATATTCTTGCTATAACCCAAACGGGAATCTATTTTTTTTAATCAACAAGTTACAGGGAGGAAACGATTTTCGATTAAGTATCTGGTTCAACTACTCCACAGAAATAATTTGATGACCTTTGCTTTTACAATGTTAATGAATTTTGAAAAAAAACAAGAATTAGAGTTCTCACTTTTAGAAGAGTATTTGAAATAATTTGTGTCTGTATGCATTAGCTTTTCTTTGCTAAAAGTGGTGTCGATTTGTTCTCACTAAGAACTTCATTTGTCGAGAGAGCAAACAAGCCAAAATACCGTGAGATTATCATTAAAAGAAACCTCTTAACTAAGAAATAGTACACAGTCTGTATTAAGATGCTATACTTTGATATTCGTCTTTCACTTAGTCATAAGGAGACAGTAAAATTTTTGCGAGAGATTTACCTAGTACTATATTATATTTCCTTGCACCAGAGCCACATTATTGTTTTAATTAACAATATATATTTTTCTCTCTGCAGCAATCTGCTACTTATAGGTAACATCTTAGTATAATTACACAGGGTTTCTTAAATTGAACTACATCTAGAGCCATCATCATTTCAGGCTAACAAGGCATTTGAACATCTTAGCCAGATGCTATTTCACAAGTTTCATATAAGGAGCAGAGCAAATAATGAGTTCTGTTCTTTTCTCTTTACTAAACTTTATCTCTACCTCCTTTTAACAAAAATAATGGGCTTCGAACTGCTGCAGTTGTCGCTGCTACTAAACACTAAAACCTTATCTGTTTTCTTGTTATCAAAAGTTAGATTTATAACTTACTTCTTGCACCTTCTTCAGTTTGAGAAGGTTTCTAATTAGTATTGCCTCTGTGAATTTCAAGGGTACTGACTCGAACCACTTTTGTAAAACGGTGGGACTTACTTATTTTTTCTCTATCCGATACTAACATACTAAATAAATGAAGAGGAATGTTCTTCCAGTTTCTATAAAGAAAGTTTTTCTCTCTTTTCTACAGGTTCAATCTCTTCCTTTTCTATATTTTTTGCTTCTTTTCTACTTCCTTTGATTATAACCAAGACACCTATCATGAATAACACACCTGCAGCAACTAAGATTTCAGTTTTAGTATTAAATGTATTGCTAGAGTTCTTCTTCGTTTCATGTTTTCCAGATTTTCCATCATGTGGTGTTTCAGATTCAGTTCTTATACTTGGTGCTTCTGTAAGCGCAGGTTTTTCACCTGGAATGCCACCATAATACATTTCACAAGAATCCTAGAGATAACAAAACAAAAATATGATACGCAGGTAATTGGACATACGTCTCCAACAATATCAAGATAGTCTCTGCAGTATGGTTTCAATTCTTCACAGGTGGCATCAGTTTCATTATCAAGGGTTACACCAGTATATTCTGCATTTCTGCAGGATAACGTCGGGTAGCTGGTTGGATAAGGTGTGGGTCCAACATCAGGTGACTCGGTTGCAAACTCTATCCTGTAAGCGCAGTTGAGATGGGTACTCATTCCAGCAAATGCCTCGATATTGGATGGCATAATTTCAGTTGTGTTCGGGTGAAAGCTTTCTCCTCTTAACTCAAGAGTATTTGCGTAGACTACACCTAGTTCCCCATAATGCCAATCATCTGCTCCGCCAGCAGCAATGTAAATTACACTTGCCCCTGCTCCTACTTGCCAAAAAGTTTGAGAAACCTCAAACATGGTTTCTCTTACTTCAAAAAAGCATTTTTTCATTCTCTCATAATCCTCTGCGGGTGGAAGATCTGTCGTCCAACTCCATGGGGACATAAAGTACCGGCCAAAGGAGTGCACCTGAAAATAATTGAACATAAGAAAACTACGTCATTGAATGCAAAAATTCTAGATGCCATACTTTTACTGAATGCAGATATTGCCGCTGTTTCAGGTTGATCGAATGGTTCCACTCCACAATAATCTTCCATGCATGGGTCAGTACTTGCACCTTCACCACAATGATGCTTCTTTGGTCCATAATTTCTGTTCCCATCTGTACCAACACATTTGGTGCCTAAAGAGATAAATATGAAAGCTAAAATATACCATTATTTGGTTTTCTGGTCTTTCTCCAGAAAATATCGTTTGTATAGGAATAAACATATCCATCAGGGTTTGTAACAGGTGCAATAACAAACGTAAACTTAGACAGCAACTCATTACTGTCATCACTCCCATCTAAAAGTTTTTCCGCCATATAGGTACAATATAAGGGCGTCAACCACTCTCTAGCATGAATCGTGCAGGTATAGAAAACCAATGGCTTCTCATGATCTGTGGTAAACTCTTCTTTATCTTCACCAATCCACATCATCTTCAAATCTCTTCCCTCATAACTCTTTCCTAAGGAATCTATTAACGTCCTGTTTGTGTTGGCTTCAGAAAGTGCATCAAACCTTTCGTGAATCGCTGGAAGTTGTTGATAACTAGAAAAGAACTCTTCTAGACTCAAAGAAGCACATTCTGGTCCTTCACACATTAAATCGTCTTGCTCAAGTTGCTCCATTTTCTTGTCTAACCAAGCAGATGTGGAATCTTCATATACAACCTTATTTTCAGCAAGCAAATTAAGGACATCTGAGTTATCCTTTGCTTTCACTAAAATTTCAGAAACACGTTGAGGTGTCTTCCACTTATTCGGAACTCCGAATTCAATTAGAGGTACTCTTTGCTTATCTCCAACAAAATCCACAGCTACGCCAATTTCATTCATTGCATTCTTGAACCCGCTCCTTCCCCTATACTCTCCATTCTCTAGGTCAACTGTTACAACTTTGCTTCCATCGCTAAACCTTTCTAACAAGCTTTCCTCAGTCTTTCTCCTATTAAACGCTAGTGTCGTGGAAATAAAGGCAAAGAAAAATATTAATTTCAAAACTATTAATGTCATTCTCAATGTTTTTGGTTTAAAGCAAATATTGTATTGTTAATAATATTTCATAGTTTTTGTTCTTCTAAAACCTGAAATATGATATTGGGCTTTGAGTATAATAAAATGAAAAATATGAATATATTATAATTGTACATATAGAATACAATAATTCAGTTTTATATCAATAGAGTTTAATTTATAATACAGATTCTTTATAAAAGGGATAGTTACAACGACGTAGACCATAAGAAATTAGGTTTCTCTTATAGAAAAACAACTCCAATAGTATTATGCGGAGTTAATACAATTGGTGCAAACTTCACACATATTCCATAGACAATAAGATTGAACATATTTGCATGAATTCAAATATTTTTTTTAATTTTGTTAAAAATCCTTTTACCATTGTAAAATTCAACAAAATCTACTCTTTAACTTGTGATTTATGTATATTCAAGTGATTATCGATTATCATAATAGTATTGAATAATTTTGTGATACTATTTGAAAAATATTTTGGGAAATTCAGAGTATACTTAAGCTTACGACATTATCAAAAACAAAACAATATCATAAGAGCAAAGTAAACAGCACGTTACACATTAATAATAAAAAATGAGACTTAGAACGAGTAGGAATATTTAGAATAATAATAAATAAGTAAATTTAAAAATATCTAGTAAGTATTTAAGAACTTGTTGTTTTTTTAAAACCTTCTCTTGAGTAATAATTCTTCGGTTTAGGCTTGTTGGTCACTGAAGATGGCTTGAATCAGCTCAATCTGCAGTCTGAAAATTTTATAATAAACTCCATATTACTTTTGAGCAACTGAATATCGATAGTTTCTTCCGAGTAGATAAAGATTCCTGAATACCTCGCCACTTAGTAGGCAAAAGCAGCAACATAACTTCCTTTCCATAAATACGTCAGAAAAGCGATCACAAACGCCTTTTTACAAAAAACTGAAAATTAGCGTCTTCTTCAATATATAATATTAATTACTATATCAATTTATTTAAGTTTTGAGCATTCTATCATGTATAAGATTTAAGAAAAAACATGTTTTTTATTTAGGAAATTGCAATTATATGATAGGGATTTGTATAATTAAAACCAATAAAAATTTCAAACTTTATTTTTTTCCTTTCAAAGCTACTAAAAATTAGTTCCAGATAAGGTTAGAGTTAAAGTTATTGATATTTAACCTATTAGAAGTTCAGTTTTGGCTATTTTATAGTTGAGTTTGGAGTCAAGTCAAATTAAGCGAAATAACTATTGGTGAGATTAATAGGGAAGTTCTTGGATTTTCCTCGAACTATACTCAGAGGAAACCTAAATTATTGATACCTACGGGTGACTAACATTTTTCAGGATGTTTTGTTACTTGGTATCACCCATTCAGGAATACTTGACATTTAAGGGCATTCTTTCTCAGAGTTTCTGAGATCTTAGAAATAGGATAAATTGTTAGGAACTCTATGTAGAATACTCCAATTCTCAAACAAGGTTGTTTATAGACCCAAATTCACCCGTTGTTTCGACTGGTGAGGTCTGTTTGGGCTCTAGACGAGTATTTCTGGAGTTATTACACGGATTAAAGTTTAGAAGAACAGCATTTTACCCCAATATCGACTTTTCTTTAGAATACATGAAAATTTTCCTAATAACAGAATTAAAGGTTACAAATCATATCTTTTAGTTGTTGTGGGCTCCCTAGTACAAAAGTTTAGGGGATTATTGCAAAACTGAGCGATTTCGTATTTTCAGATGTGTAGATTTTCAACATTTTACTTTTCTGAGGGAATTTTAGCTCGATTACACTTAACTAGAGAAAAAACATCCTTAAAAATGGTTCGAAAAGCCAGGTATTGTGAATCCTTAGGGCCTGAAAAGGATCAGATCATCTATAGAGTTGTTTTTCGGACGTTACGTTTGAATGTATGTTTTTCTAGAGATCTGTAAACTTAGTTAAAAGTACCCTTAAAGTTAGCCTTTTTTAGGGGTTAAAGTACTCATCCTCATTAAATACCCTGACAAATCACATGATTGAGAAGGTTTTTGTAATTTGAAACACATTGTGGGTGATAATATTGTATTTGAGGAAGATTTCGTGACAAAAACTAAGAAATACTATATGCTTTATTTTCAGTAATCGTGCTTTTTTTCTGCTTTATATTGATTTAATGCTCTAAGTTTTTATGTGAGTAAGTATTAGATTAAGTTCGTCGTATGTTTTAATCTTTGTAGAAGAGTTAAAAAGGTGTTGTAGATAATAGGAGCATTATACTGCACTCTTTGAAAAATCGTTGATAAACTTTTCATCGCCCTGTAATAACAGAGATTATAAAATACTATTGTTTACTACTGGGCAAGACTTGAATATAAGAGCTAACCTTGACAGTTTAAAGAGGTGGTGCAACCTTTTTCCTCATTGTTTTCTGATCGATATAAAATCGATGTGCCATATTTTGGTGATATTTTTGCGTTCTACATGTATTTATTCTTTTCATATCCTATATTGTCTTACATAGCTTGAAAGATATTTAAAAGTTATTTCAAAAACTATGTTTCATTTCTTATAGATCAAAAAATTCATTGAGAAACGGTCTTTGCAATTATTTAGAAATTGTTCTAAAATACAGGTTGGCCTGAAAAGAAACGAGTAGAAATATACCTTGCAATGCTCAAATCTTAAAAAATTAAGAAAATTTTCGTAGATTAAATTTTAAAAAAATAAGTTTTATAGGTTACGATGAAGCTATAAAAAGTAGTTAGATATAAAAGAGCCAAATTATGACGTGAAATTCACATGTTTTCAAGAAAGCATAAATTCTAAGCTTAACTGCATCTGAAGTTTAAGTATAAGAAATAACAAGAATAGTAAAATGGGAACAATTTCAAAGAGAATTTAAGTTTTTATTAGGTAAAAATATAAGGTATTTGCCATGACACATTTCTTTTACTGGGAACGTGTTGATATATAACATAGTTTTCGGAATTTTGTATTTATAATGTGTAAGAACTAAGCTTAGTTTAATACAACGTTACATCGCATCTATTCGAGTATTACAAAAGCTGATAACCTTGAAATTAAATTTTTGGGCTCTGCAAAATATATTTCAAACAAGCATACAAGTATTTGCTTGTGATAATTATTCGACATTTTGGCCCGAGCAAAAAAATATCTGTTGTTTTCAAGGATTTGAGCTTAGGCTAAATTATGTACTTTATTTAACATTTGAAGTTCTTGCAGAGAGTTCTCTGAAGATGTACTCAAAATTAATAGAATTGAACTTGAGCCAAGATACAAGAATTATTTTAATAACAGTTTTATATGATGTTGAATTCTGGTTAAGATTTTTTTCTTTTGAGACTTTAATGTGTGTAAAGTCTAAGTATAATATTATGCGATAAAGAAACAAAAGTGAACAGGCATGGTATACTGCGCATGTTACAATTCTTAGTTATTGGTTGGTGCTGGTGAGGCTGTAAATTCAAATTATTTGATCAATACAGAGCCTTAAACATTTCTCTCATTTTAGTTTCTGCATGGGAGAAACTTCTCGAGAAGCTTCGCGCTATTTATCTCGCGAGGGAAATATTCTGGTAAAATCCTTGTCGAGAAAATTTAGTTATTTTGTTAAACATTACTAACAAAGATATCAAAGATATAAATTCGCTCTTTGCGACACATTGTTCAACCGAGAAAGCACTTTATCTCGAGTCAATTGAAACACGGGGGTTATTGATACCCATAAGTTCAGAAACTACACTCCTTCAGCTGACAAATTCTAGCCAAGAACTGAAATTCTTATGATCCACAACTAGACCTCGGCAACACAACAATTTTATCCACCACATTTTTGACAAAACACACTATTATTACTTCATGGGGGAAGTTTTGCTGAATACTTTGTATTGATTATCTATTTTTAAGCTGATGACGATGCTATCTGAGCTAAATCTATTTTTGAAAATTCTACAAGCTACACCGGGAAATTATTGAAACCAGCTATCAACAGAGCAAAAGTCTATAAATAAGAAACTGTTTTCTAAAAAAATAAATTCTTCCTACATTGAAGACTTTTAAATTGTTATTCAGGTAAGTTTTCTAGCTGTTTTTTTCCTGTCGTTCTTGTTAAAGTAGAAACTTCTAGCTAGCTAGTATTGAACGCATGCATCAAGAGGTTCACTTTACACCAGATGATAATTTAACGTTGTAGAAAATATAAGTACAAACAAAAATCTCTATTGTGTATTTTCAAAATATTTTCTTTTAATGCAAAACTCTGTCTCTTAGTTTAGGCTGAAGATATAAAATTTTTATTAAAATCTAAGAAAAAAAAATGCATGAAAAGTCGTATATTTTTTCAAGAGGTAAGATAGCTAAATAGAGAGAAACCGGTGGGTAAAGACCTCTGAAAACAATATAATAACTCTACCCAGTTTCTAACTCTATATATTTCTTAATTTTCCTTAGTTACGGATTCGCATTAATAATGCTCAGCTGTGTAGTGTTTATTGCATTTTGTCAAATTAAATTAACAAAAAGTTAAAATGAGTTAACCAATAATAATAATAACGAGATTATGAACCATGTGTATACAATGTTATTAATCTTGGTTCTCAACTAACTTTAGGTCATGAATTATTTTGGAAATGTTACTTTCCAAGAAGTACCGTTAGGTATACCGGTATGATCATTTTAAAGTATCGATTAGTAACCTGTTGATAGAAATTTGTTTATTTATTTCATGATACATGTCCTCAGAGAAAATACTTATCAATTAAGTATTGATATAACGTTACTGATGCAAAACCACGACACGTTGTACTGTTATTCGTTAGAAGATTCTAACAAACGGGATATCGGTGGAATAATAAATGATAGTCTCGGAAAAGATTTTCATACAAAGAACCGTATTAATTAGCAGAGATATAACACTTTAAGATACTATGCTACAAGAACGTCGTAATATGATAAAAATTGCTTTAAGATACTAGACATAATAAAAAATACAAGCACAGAAAATTGTTGTTAAGCTCCAAACTTCATATCTAAATCCACTCAAAGTATAATTTAACCAGTATTCTCAACCATGAAAGCACTTGTAAAGTCAAGAAAGGGATAAAAAACAAAGAATATCTAATCGTTTTCTAATCTCCTTCGTAGACACAGGATCTGCTCTCTTTTAAAAGCTCTACATAGTACCATACTGTGGATACTTCTTAGGACTTACTCTTTAACGTGCTGTTATGCCAACTTTCGACCATGAACAATATGTCAATACTGCCTCGTAAAATCATTAAGAGATTAAACCAGGACTTTAAACTTGTACCAAAAGAAGAAAATACACCACAAAGTTTTTTATCCATATCTATTCTTGCTCAAGCTACGAAGTTGCACTATGTGGCTAACAGGGCTTGATGAGCCACCAAGCGCTCCACGTGTAATCGGGTCCGCGTTGTACGAATCTATTGCTGCATTTAGGCACAATAATATTTTCACGTAGTTCTTATGTGCTTACCAGTACAATAACATAAGGTGAAAGTTAGAAACTTGTAACCTTGTAATGAACTTTATTCTCATCAATGCATCCTTTGAAAAGAAATTGTAGAAAGCTCTGTGCTGGAATGGTAATAAAGTCGGGTGTATATAGCCAAAACAACCACTCAGCTTTTCAAATTCAAGCCTGGAACAAAATGAAAACCCATATAAATATTTTCTGACTTAGGCTTGAGGAAGAGAATTGGTCCACTATTGCGCATCATCATATTCCTCTTAGGGCCACAACTCTCCTGAAACCCCCAGCCACAGCCATCTGCCATATCACGCTCAATAGCTAGAAGCAAAATAGAAGGGCTAAGTGCAATAATAATGAAGCAAAAAATTGCATGGAATGAAATCTGTTATCATATGTAGTCTGATGTATGTGAACATCAATAATTTGCACTCTTTCTATAGTTGCATGTCCTATTAAAAATCTGAAAAACATACAAGAAACTCATAAGATCATTTGATTAAATTCTTCTACACCCCAATAGTTAAAAGTTTCCAAATATATGTAAACTATTTACTGGAAATAGTTACATGTTTTGTACTTCCAATAGTAGCCGGTGCTAGATCAGTTAAACAATTTCGATGAAACTTTGAGTTTTCCTGGAAATTCTTAGCTTGTAGTTCCTGTTTGAAACAGTAGTTGCGAGAAATATTTATCAAAGATTACCTGAACTCTGTCAGCCAGGAGAAGGTTGACCTCTAAGCTTTTATTTAAGTGATTTGTTCTCTTAAGATTTGAATAGCAAGATTATTGTACGCAAAACTACATATTAATTACTCTGATTAGAAAAAAATACAGCAGTGCAAAACACAAATTCTTGAATAAGAAAAACATAAAGAAACATTTTTCTACTCTTTTCGTCGTAAATAACTACTTCCAATGCCAACTAGATTCTAATTTACTGTCACAGTCATATGGACTTGGAAAGTTTTGGTTTGAAGAAAGTCAAAACCTATATTTGAATTCATTTCTTGTTAATAATGTAAATGCTCCACTGCATAATCTGATATTATATGTATTTTTTAACCTCTAGAACCATTTTCCATGCAACCTTACATATAGTCCACAGGATCTCCAAAGAAATTCGAATTCTTATCTCAGTCAGAAAGAATTTCTCATTCGGAGATATATCTGTTTTGTTAAAAGGTGAATTATGTGAGTATACTCTAACAAGATGGATATTTAAGGGACGGCGCTTTGGCGAAAGCGAGGACATAGAGCCGTGGCTCTAAAAACCCAACCTGGCTATATAGTTGTTATACTTTGGACAAAAGGTCAGGAACTAGTGCCCACATCGGCAGTTTAAAAACATAGATCTCAAAGGATAACCCATGTTTCTTCCATGCACCATTGACCCTATCTTCACTTTTTCTGGTCTTGTGCCAAACTCATTTACATATGAAGAGCTAGACTCAAAATTCAATAGAGAAACGTGCATCTGACATTCTTCTAATCTTCTGTTATTTGCTTCTTTGGTACTTTAGAAGCTATAATATTATATTTTGATTGAATTGCCACAGCTTCCTAGTTCATATGATGTATGCAACAACTCTAAAGCGGTAGGAGTTACCACCAAAGAAAACACTGAGCGAAAACTCAAAGTAGATGATTCATTGAACTCTAATAGAAGAACACTAACAATTTATAAACTGGGTTTTGAACTAACTAAATAAATTTAAAAGAGCAATAACATAGATAAAGTAAGAAACTACGAGATAAGCACCCTGAACTTTGCAATAAAGAAGTTTAGGGTTAAGCCAACGATTGGTTTGCTCAATTGGGTTAAAAGCCTTAGTATTATACATTAAGTATGAGGTTCATGGCATTAACTTGCCTATAGAAAAAGGTGTGTCTGTCACGGCTTTTTATTATGCACCACTTTATATAATGAATTTATCTGGGAGATTCTTTTTGTGTTTACTTCTTACACAGTCTCGGTCAGGAATCGAGACCAATATCAATTCAAGTCAATACCAAGATCCCGAATCTCGTTCAATATGTCTGCTGGTTTGAATCGGTGTTTAACAGTGACCAAATCGAGCACAAAACAAAGGAACCGTGAAGAGGGAACTTTTCATAATTAATCCGTTTAATTGTCAACAATAGAATGCAAAATAGATTCCGACAAATTCAGAGTTTTAAGTTGGGTAATTCAAGGGAAAGGACAAGGTCAGTTAGAAAGAAAAATGCTCGGCGAGTAACTGGTCGGTCTGAAGCCGGAAGTTTTTCATCTTCAGCACAATCGAGAACAGCAAAGCTTTCTTTTCGAACAGCAACTTCCATGAAGTCTATGCATAAGAATACACTGAAAAAACCACGATCAATGCTGGCCATTACAATTCCAGATGAGGACCTTTCACACGAGTTAGCTCAAAAAGAACAAGGGAAGTTGTTTGCTAAATTAATTTCTACTGAGGAATTAATTGAGATTGAGTTGTTGCTTAATGATAAACCCAACGAAGGAACTGTTAAGGAAGCTGCACATAGTTTCAAAGAGTTTAAGGAAAGGATTCAGATGAGCGAAGAGTCGACTGATGGTGAGGTTGATTTTACTTACATATGTGTTCCTAGCTCAGCGTCTTACTCT
The DNA here is from genome assembly GCA_015227615.1 of Labyrinthula sp. Ha. NCBI lineage: Eukaryota > Bigyra > Labyrinthulida > Labyrinthulaceae > Labyrinthula > Labyrinthula sp. Ha. The sequence goes on along the minus strand of JAALGZ010000048.1, from coordinate 69,734 downwards.
GAGTTAATAACAGGTATTAAGGGTTTATTTCCCGATGAAGAGAAAAGATTTTTCTGGATTGATCAATTTTGCTACAAAAATGAAAGCAAGAGACACTTCGGTGACTTCTTGAGGTCAGGTTTGTGTAAACGATGTGTATTATTTACGAACACGCCATTGATATTCCAGCCAAAAGCTGGAATCAACACAGAGTTTGTTGCAAAACTGGCGAAAGTGCACTATGACGAAGCGTTTGTTAACAGTGCTAGAAGATTTATGGACGCAACTAGATTTCTATCGATGAGGAAACCCCCCGTTATTGCTATTACGTACCCAAATTTCCAGAATGGGTTTCATACACAGGCGTTCTTGGAAATCTTGTTAACCAACTCAGACCCGGTAAAGTTCTTACGAACATTGTGTATTCATCTTACTGGGTCTATAGAAAGCATCGATCAAAGTATACGAACCGAAATAAATTTAGCATTGGTATCACTGGTAGAAAAACTGCTGGATGAAGAGTGGAATAAAGAAAAACTTAAGGCCAAGCGAGTGGCTAAAGTTTCAGAGTGCAAAGTAGCACTGGCTAAAATATACAGGAAACAGCTCAGTATTCCCACTTTTGCTCTTGGCCATCTTTCAGAAGTTTATGATGAAATGTCCCAAGACAAGAATATTAAGAATGTAGATAAACTAACTAAGCTTCTAAATCTAGCAGGAACATATTATGAATGCGGAATTTACGTTGCTTCTGAACAAATATACGAGGAGATGATGGTTGTGCTGGACAAAGTATTTTCGACAAACAAGAATAACGTTACAGTAGTTAAGCAGCTGCTCTATATTGGACACTGTTTGGTACAGAGGACTGCTTTGGAGGAAGCTAAAAACAAGTTTCACGAAGCTTTGGAAATATGTGATATTATCGAAGAAAAAGAACCAAAGACCCCTCTAAATGGTCTACGCGCCGAGTGTTATTTAGGGCTTGGTAACGCCGCATATGAAGATTATGACGCTGAGGAGTCTCAAAATTATTTGTTGCAGGCTGAAGAACTGTTTGAAGAGGAGAAGGAGAAACAAGTAGCTTTGAATTCAAGTTACGTTGAGACTAAACTCGCATTGGCTAGACTGTGTGAGCGAGAAAGAGAGGAGGAACAATGCCTTGAAATCCTTAAAGATCTGGGCCCGGTAGGTGCTACTCATCTGTTATCTGCACAAATACAGTTTGAAACCTCTGGCACAGAAGAGAAACTACAGAGTTATTGCCGAGCTATTCTGCGAAAAGATCCTTATTTGAGGAAAATTAGGAGTAGAAAAATATTCCATCTCATGGCTCAGTACTATCTCAAGAAAGCAAATAAGAGCCAATGCGCACATTTTTTGGAACCCTTGCTAGCTCTACATGAGAGCCAGGTTACTGTTTCAGAAAGAATAGAATGGCTGAATGATTTTAGTAGGTTACTAGTGCTTAGTTCTAGGCCTAGTGCTGGCTTGCAAAAGCTTGAACAACAATTAAAGCTCATTGAACAAGCCCGTGGTGGGGAGAGTGCGAAATACGCTCTTTGTTTGTGGAACCAGGCCGTGATATTATACAATATGAAGAAAGTTGAGTATAGTAAGGCAAAATGGGAGAGAGCTTTGGCAATCTTTAAACGAAACCTGGATGAGTACACGAACGAGCAAGTGATGAGGTGTGCCGTGTGGTTTGATAAGGTTACTCATACGGTTTAGCTCAACTTGTGTATGTTAGCACGTTTTGTCATGTTATTTCCGTTAGAACCGATAGAACAAAATTGAATGGACGACAATGTCTTCAATAGCTCGATTCCCTTGTTTTTAGATAAACGCCAAACCAGCAACGAAGTACGAGACATTGAGACTGGTCATGTGCGCGAAGCAATTGCTGAATGTATTATCAGGCCTTTCAGTGGCATTAATGGCTTATATGGAAACAGTACTTATTATGGTGTGGATGAAAGCCTGCCTAAAATTGATCCCGAACCAATACATGGTCTTCATTCGTTTCATGTGAAGCGAGTGGCGAAAAATAAATTTTGGCTCTTTGATGAGAATACTAAAAAGTTTTGTTTAAGTGCTTACTTTTGCCTGGAGACCAGGTGCTTCTACATATCACAGTATGAGCAATTTCCTCATTTTCCAGAAAGTTATTCACATTGTTTTATTCTCAAATATGACAGTTCTAACAAAGTTCACTTACTCCAATCTTCTTTCTGCCAGAATTGTGACAATAATCTGGGACTCTATACTTGTGGAGAATTTAGTTTTAATGAGGAGAAACAAAGAACAAAGGAGAGACAAATTCTAGCTATGATTAAGCACAAGACTACTGGTGTTGAAACTCGAGAGGTGGTCATTGACTGTAATTCCTGCGAGGTGTCACTACCTCCTTTATCCTTAATTTGGTGTCCTAGAAGCTTAGGTGCTAAAGGAGTTGCAGGGTTGCTAAATTCAATTTCACAGATAACAAATTTTGATTTAACATGTCAACCGCAGCATGAAGCTGAAGAGTCTCTTAATTCAGAGAATGTACGTACCGATAATGGGTATAGAGCTTTTTCAAGTTCAATTCCGTCTAGCGTTAAGAAGCGAGTGCTGATTGAGCCTTGGGAGAGAAAGCTCTGTTCTCCTTTTATAAAGAAATCTGTGAATAGCCTCATTAACAATGATGACGTGGGCTGTGACATCTCGAGAGAAGAAATCACTTGCATGTTATCAAAGAAGCCAAGGTATGACCCTGCAACAAATAGTTTGAGAATGAAATTTGAAAATAATAGAATACAAATCCCATCTTCAAAGAACATGATTTTTACCCATATAAATAAGGATACAAATGCTGAAATTTGTTTGCTACAATTCGGAAAATGTAACGAGAACCGCTTCTCACTTGACTTTAAAGCACCGCTCAGTATTATACAGGGTTTTGGTATTTCGCTCAGCTTGTTCCAATGGCGTGGACCCCAGCACAGAAAAAGATAGTGCTTGGTTTCGGTGTAAATTGTGTAGAGTATTAGATAAACTGTATCGTTTAGTTAAGTTTTAATTTAAGATAAAGTCAACTTTTAGTGACATAAAGGACATTCATCCTTCGAAGCCACTCTCTAACTGACTAGTTTGAACTTCATGAGCTCATTAGAGCAAACTTACATATATGAGAGAAACTTGGGTATCTTAGAAGCTGACACTCAAAGATAAATGAGCTCTCATAATAAAAGACTTTATTGTTTCGGGGCACAATATCTAGGTTGTTATTAAAGGAAGTCTGTAAATTAATAAAGAAAGAAGATTGAAAAAGGAGAGAATTATGCATTCTATAATAAAATAAGTGAAACAGTTGCTAGAACTATTTGATGTTCATCTTGCATGACATAAACTTGTTAGCTCCAATGGAGGCTCCAGGATAACATCTGTGGCTTAAATCTTACCATGAAACGAGTAGAAAAGGGAGAAAGTTGTACTCCTTCTGTTTCTCCACAGAAAATTTGGGTAGAGAAAGCCTTCTATTGGTCTGTAAATGCATTTTGAATGAGTTTTGTTATGCTCACATGAGCTCTGTAAGTTTTGAAAGAAAATCAAAGTGCAAGAAACAAAGTGGTGGTTCCTGTTGCAAAATATAAATTAAAATAGTACATAACAACCAAGAATTAGAAGCTTCTTTCCTGGATTACCCTTGAGAAATCAGCACCGGTTTAGCTGAAACGGAAGTATTCGTGTTTCTCGTTTGTTAAGAAAGGATTTTATTGCTCCAAGATGAAATCTGCTAGAGCTTCGGAGAAAATTTTTGCTCGAGTTAAGACAATATCCACAAAGAGCTAATTGATACAGAAATTTATTTTCTGTTCTGCAGTATTTTATTTTAACTTTCTATATCCATTAGATCAGTTACAATAACTTCTGGTATATAATCATTTCTTCCAACAAAATTAAAAGCCAACTCTTCAAGAATATCTTCTTCAGCTACTAAACTCTGCTTGACATTTTTAGGTCGAAAACATAAACCGGGAATAATTGAAGCACAAGTATTTAAAAACTCGAAAGCACAAATTGTTAAGTCATATCCCTGATTATAGAGTGAATCCATATATTTTAATCTGACAAAATCGAACAGGGTATCTGTTGAAAGTGAGAATTCGATTAGTGTTTTCCAGAGACTGTCTACTTGTGGATATTGAATAGGACTCAATACTCCAAAGCAATATAATAACTCTGCAAGTTTTGTTGGTATGGAAGAAAGAGCAGATTTAAATCGTTGAATGAATTTTATTCTTCTTTCTGTTAAGGCAATATTTTCATCTGGTCGTGGCAACAGGTACTTTTCAACAAATTTATCAGCGTTAGATTTGATTTTTAGGTAAGATATTGAATCGTCAATAGTTCGTATGAAATTTTCATTTCCTTTATAGAGAAAGAGGTCCCGGAAAACTTTCTTCGCCGTTTCTGGTGCTTGAGACATATTTTGCTCTCTTTCTAGATTAATATATGGTAACTCATCATTGAGTTTTATAATTTTTTTTGGATTTATGAAAGAGTTGTATCCATCAAAGTATAGGGTTTGTAGAAATAGGTTTTTTCTTACTCAAGGGTTAAAAATCCAGTTAAATGATTGGTTTCCTCAATTTCCCAAAATTCTATTCTCCAAGACACTTATACAAAAACACAAACTAGTGAACTCATTTACAACAAACAAGAAAAAACTAACAAAGTTCAGGATCAAGATAAACAAAACAACAAACTTTAGGATCGAGATGAATTATACAGAAAAGTTCAGGATCAGAATATAAAAAATAAGGAAGTTCAGGATCAATGTAAATTCAGCAACGAGAAAAATCTATGAATAAAAACAAAAGGGGTCTAGGGATTGAGATTTTTATTCTAAAAAATTGTTTAACCATTTAACTTGTACTGTCAGTAATGTATGTAATCTGTGAAAAATTAATTGATTTTATCTTTTTCTCCTTATTCTCCCTTATTCTAAATTATCTTTTTCTTGGCGGTCTGCAAGGTTCGCAGGGACCAGATCACGTTATTTCATTCTTTGCTACACTTTTCCTTTTCTGAATTATTCTGATTTGGCCATAAGTTCCTTGGTAAAGCCCAAAATCTCTCCGCTTCCAGATTTAGGCTAACTACAAATTTCTAAAAACCCGACCCTTTGAAATTCAGGCCATGAAATGTCAGGATTCCGCTCTTTCAAATATCAGGACAAGTATGAGAAATTAATGACTTGGCCATATGACCCAAACCAATTGACAAATCAGATTTGGTGAAGTATTTATTCCGAGTTTGTAAGTAAGAAAAAAATAATTATTTGAATAGAGATAAGGGGTAGAAATTTAAAATTAAGAAAATGGCACCTAAGTAAGAAAAAACAGGTGTTTAATTGAGTTTTAAATTTGGTGTTGCAGTTAATTTCAACGAAAGAGTTACAAATAGATGTAAAATTCAAGTTGAAGCCATGCATGCTTACAAAATAGTTGATTTTAGGATAAGAACAAGGCAAAACTAACTTTCCGTTTTAACAGGTAGCTTGATAGCATTATTTATTTGTAATCGAGAGATTGAACTGGCGCAGGCAGAGAAAAAAACCAAGTCTAGTCAAAATATTCTTGCTTCCAACCTGTTTTCCATGTCCAATCACCGGAATATTAAAACCAGCATGATTATGATCCAAACCAATTTAACAATTGTAGTTCTGTCAAAATAATTTATAATCTTTAAAAAGTTTAGCTATATAGAAGCTCCATTCAAACGTGGCCATCTCAGAAAGACTATAACTATATGTGATCATAAATTATCCGTTTAAATTCATCAGGATCTACACTTAAAAAAGGCTATAATATGCTCTTAATAATTTATTTTTGCAAATGCTTTTCTAATCATATCAATTTTTTTGGAAAACTAATCCTTATAATTGACCAGTATTAGGTAAATATGCATATACTCCAGAACTACAACAACACTGAAGCGACTTAACTTAATCCTGTTTTTACTCAAACAGTTCGTATTGGCCATTCATCAAGTCAAAAATTATCAAAATTACATCAAATTTCTCAAAACTACCAAATTGGCTCGTTTTCGGCTAATTCTTTGGGGTATTGAACGATCACTGGACTCAGATACGCACATTATAAAATAGAAGACGTTTGAATATCTTGAAGAAGAAAACTGCTTTGCTGTGATGTTTGTGATCATGCACACGGTGATTTCGATTTTGAGGTTTCAGTTTTTAAGGTTCAGAGTGTTTTATGGTACATTGAAAACAAAAACTGCTTTCCGTACTACTATTAAATCATGGATCTTGAGATTTTGCTTATAGAGACACTAACTTCGAAGTTTGGTTTCGCTGCTGTAAATCTTATGTCACTAAACCTACCAAAATATTAGTTTTTCCCAGATTCAAGTGAAATTAAGGGAATGTACAGAGAAATTAACATCTTCTTCAATCAAGTTAGTAAGAAGGTCACTCAACACCAATTTTTAGGGAAAATTATATTTACTTTGTTGAAATCCTTGCGGGATGATCCACCAATGTCAGCTCTCAGTGAGACCCTGTTCTTTTTGACTTACCGAAGAAGGAAAATTATTGTAAGCCTTCTTGTCACGAATCCAAACGATATCTTCTGCAATGTTAATACTTCTTTAGTTGTACTGTTATCTTTGATTCTTCTTCTAAAAGTTCAAAGATTCTAACCTTTAAATCCAACTGATCTTGACTATAAGTACATATATCACAGCTAAAGCAGCTTCACATGCAAAATGTATTCATGCATCTGCCCCATTAGAATGCATCTGAGTTCAAGTATAATTCAGAACTCAAATAATTTGCTGAGAATTAGCCAATTAGAGTGTTATTCTATACTTTATTGTAATTCCGATTCTTCTTGTCCTAATGAATAGCCGATATGAACCATTTAAGCAAGAAAATTTTTAAGTAAAGTTGCTCTCTTACGTGGAATAGAGTATATTCTAATTTGGGTGACCGGTTCCTTTAAATATAAAAATCCGAGATAACTGGTTTGCTGTAGTGAGGAAGTCCCACTGGGATATAAGCCTAAGACGTTCGATATGTTTTCTTAACTTAATTAACCCTAACTGAACACAATTCTAGATAATTCATTGAGTTTTAAATTCTTTAGTACTTCCGGTCTTTTTCTATGTAATATGAGTTTATTATAGTCTTATTCTAAGAAACCAACTTATGATGACTCTCTACGAGTAATGAAGCTTAGTTAATCGTCCTCCTTTACTTTCGTAATTTCGGGTTATTGGATATGTTAATGGTACTTAGGTTAAATATATGAATAACAAAGGACAAGTTATATACTTTTATATTCAACATCAATTATACTAACATGGACGAAACAGCTGAAATGAACCTAGATAATCGTAGGCGTTCAATGATACCATAATATGTAGAAGCAAAGAAAATAAGTCTATTTTAAATGAAAAATGAGAGATATGTGAAGAGGTTTCGAGAATATATTTTCTTTTGTGGAAGGAAGCTACTAGTACTTAAATGTTTGATGACAGTGATGTGTTTTCTTAAGTTGTGAGGTGGCAACTACAAAAGTTAAGATTTAGGTTGTTTGTTAAAGAATGTTGATGGTTTCTTTGTAGTTTATTTAACATGAGAAAACGTATCTATATTCCTTTTTTCTGTAGATTCATATCAGAATGCTTTCTGTGGGTGGAATAGTTCTCTTATGAATAACTTATGACTCTAACAATTATAACCGACGGATTACGCTACTCAAGAACAAGAAAAACGATTCCAAAGGAAAACTTCTTTAACAAAGACAGATTTACTGAATAAAAATGAAATAACAATCTAATAAGGATATAACGTTTATTCTTCTCTGAAGCAGCAATAGTTAAAAAAAATTGGGCTACATAATTCTGCAAAGCGGCTATGGAGAATGAGCAGTCAACCAAGTTCAACCTAACAATTCTTTGGTTTTCTTTTAGATTTTGCTGACTTGTTGTAGATTTTTTAGCAATTATTATTTAGGATTAATAAGAATCTCAGCAACCTAATTGAGAAAATTAGTTGCCTGTTCAAACCTGGTTTTCATTATGAGTGAACAGGTTCCAGGAAAAAAGAAACAAAATATCGGTAGAGCACTAGACAAAAGAGCCTAGCTGTACAGAATCAATGTATTGCATCATATGCTCATTGATTGACATGAAAAAAAGCACATGGTGTAAAGACAGCTTAGTATTAGAAAAATGCAATATTTATCACCACAAAATTCTAATAAATTCATTTGTTAGTTCTTGAAGAATTATCCTAAATAAATTCGTCAAAACTAGTAGAAAATCTAATTATTAGACTACTGAATTATCTAATGACTAGGAATGGAAAAAGGAGAAAGTTGTTTGCCAATTCAAGCCTCTTCTGCTAAGAGACAAATTATAGAAACTACTATGGATATGAACTGCTAAAGTTTTCTATCTTTTGGGTATTGAGTTTATGGCTTTTCATGTGAGAGCTTATGAACCCAAACTTTTACTACTCTTATTTTATAGTATGGTCTTCAAACTAAGCTTCCATCCCCTTGTTTGGTGAAGAGAAGCTCTCCTAGTGCAGAAGAGGTGTATGTATTATGCTTGAGCCTCTCATTCATACATGCGAAGAAAACCTGAGACATATAAAGTTTCAAGCAATATGTTTATGCCTAAGTGAGCGCTCAAGATTAAGTTTGACAAAATGTTGTAACTATAACAGACGTCTCCGCCTATGTAACGTATGAAGCAAACAAGTTCTTTGGTTTGCCAACATGGCAGGACGGTAATTTCTTCAGGAAAGAAGGTCCTAAGGATATTCGTATGCGATTATTGACGCTTAATTTCCTAAGCAGTCCGTGTTTTTTCAAGATTTGAAAAGCTGAGCCAACTAGCATGATTTGCGTTACTGCAATGAACGAAAGAAATGCACAGACATGTTGAAGAAGTTGCCAACTCCCTGGGTTTTTTAAATTTTCTGAATCTTACTTCTCATGGCAATTAATTATGATGAGAATTACAGTTATCTTTTGCCTATGTCATATCGAACTGGTTAAGTAAATTTCTAGATATTCCTTCCCAGCATTTTCAAAATCTTGAGTATTCTAATTGCAAACTAGAGTAATGCCATACTGAAATTGCGCGCTCCTAAACATTCTGCATTATATTGCTTCAAATTTAAAAACGAAGACAGACCCCTGGAGTTTCATAACTGGCGTAAGTACTCTGTAAGTAAAAGAGCGGTGATATACCAATATACAAATCTATTTTTCTTATGGCTCGGTTGAATCGGTTAGTTTTGTTGGTTCGAGATATAGAAACCAGTAGAATAAGTTAATATATTTAATTTTTCTAGGCATCAAGTTCTACAATGGTTTGCTCAATATACCGGTTCAAACAGTAAGCGATAAAATTGTATCTCTTTGGGCATGTTTACTTCATCATAGGCTAAACTCCAACTAAACCATTCGGATCCAACCGGCATTTCTTTGATATTGAAGAAAATCGAAAGGCAAATTTTCCAAACTCTTCCTGTTATTTTAGAGAGAGTGAAGCATCAGTTGGATATTCTCCTTTTATTAGCTTTGATGTTGAAAACATAAACGAAATCATACCACAAGCCATACAGCAAGGTATGTTAATTCTTCTATCATTTCTAGGTGCAAACTTGGATGGACCAATACAGCACAACCTTTCTTCGACTTCAGCTGTTCTCAGGTCTCCAGATGGTCATATTATAGCTCTCACGCAGTCTACCTAATTTTAACTCTTTTTACTTCTTTCTCCTTTGCTTTTAACGGCTCAACTAACTCTTAACGGCTATTTCCCAAAATAAAGAAAAAGTAGAAATGAAACAAATAAGCAATTTGGCATTGGGTTTAACGATTGTTAGCTGGGAAAGCATGGGTCTATTAGGTCAAAATTTGACTGAAGAGTACCCACATCCATTCTTTATCGCCTGGTTTGTTCGAAGTTGCTATATCTTATCAGCGTATTGCTTTTTCTCGTGTTTAATTTAGTATTCCGCTTTTTCTTATGCAAAGAAGAGTAAACTATGATATAAAGAAGATCTTTTTTATTCCTTTGGTTCATTTCATCTCCTTTCTAGGTGGGTTATTGTCAGTGTTAGCCTCTGCATTCTGGTATTACTCCTTACCGTTGACGATTCTTTCAGCAAATAATGCAATATACCAAACAGTTCCTCTTTGGGTTTTTATCTTTTCAATCATCTTTCTTAAAAAAGAACCCACAAAAAAAAAGATACTGGGATTATCAGTGTGCTTCTTTGGCGTCCTTTTAGTCTCAGTGTATACAAAATCTGAAACAAATCCTGATGGCTCCGTTCAATCCTCAACTCCAGTTGGATATATTCTCGTTTTACTTTCTGCTCTGCTTCTTTCTTGTTTTGAAGTTATGTTTGAATTTTTTTCAAATTATTTTCTCAAAAATTTTTTTGACGGCTCAGAGTTTCAACCACTCTCAACGGATAGTGAAGACAATAGAAAAGTTGAAATAGGAGAAAAAGGTGAAAGCTTAAAAGGTGTGTTGACTCTAGTTGTATTTACTTTAGCTGGTGTTTATAATATTTTATTCTTTTGGGTTGGAATCTATATTGTCTCCAGTTTGTTACAAGTGGAAGAGGAATTTCACTTTCCAGAAGGCAAAAATTTAAATATGATGTTTTTGTTTTCTTTTTTCGAAGTAATTTATAGCCTAAGTTTATTTTTTGGTATTAGTGTGAGCAGCAGTATATTTATGTCAACAGGTCAAGTATTAATAGTTCCAACTGGATATATAGTAGAACTTATTTTGCTAGGTTTTAGAAATGCTGAACATACTTTAGGAAACTATATAGGAGCACTTTTTATTATATTTGGCTTCCTTTTGGTTTCTAGGACAGAAGATTGAAGTGTATGAAAAGTCATGAAGATATGAGATATTTTTTAAAGATTCCTGAATAGGTTTTTTTAGAATAGGAACTATTATGTTTTTGTTTCTACCACATGTTGAAGAATAAACTAATAGTTGCTATTGTCATTTATCTTCCCATTAGTAATGCGTTAAACAATATCTCCAACTCTGGTTTTAATTATATGGTGTTAATCTCAATCCAAACAAGTTCTTTTCTTCTTGCATTTTAAAAATCAACAGTAGTCAAACAAGAAAGAGAAGGTTTTTTCTACCCCATAGAGATGCATTTACAGGTAAAAGAAAGTAGTGAAGCAAAAAAACGTGCAATATTATTTGAGATAACCTATTTTATTTTTATTTTTAAATATATAAAGAATATTTTATTTACTCTTTATCTTTCACAAACTATTATAATAATAATAATAATTTATATTATTCAAATTTCATCAATATTTGTATCGTATAGATTTCTGGAACATTATTTTTGTCAAATTGAAAACGCAAGAAAATGCAAGAAGAGCAAATATATTACTTAAAAATACTTCTCGCAGGTAATATTTTCCATATTCACTATCTAATTATTTTATATATTAGGAAATGCTAAAGTTGGAAAGGTTAAGTTTGATGTTGAATAGACTGTAGCAAACATTCGTAGACGCTTTCAGGAACCCAGATCATGCAAACCCATTTTATGTAAACCCATACCATAGGAAGTATAAACCAAAAAGTTGTGATTTTTCATAACTTATTTCTAGCATTTTCAAATTATACGTTCAGAAGTTCATATAAAGGGAATACAGTTCATGTTGATTTATGGCCTATGGATGGTATATGTTTTCGCAAACTCATTTATAGGTGACGTTACCCAGCCTAAAGTCAATGAACTTAGCTATCCTGACACAGATGGTTTTTTCTATTTTATTTTTACATAGTTGTATTTTTTTGCTATGCTTTGGATGATAAACATTCAATAACTGCTGTCGAAGATATTTGGATATCAAGAATACAGAACTTTTTCAAAAATGAGAGAATGCCCTGTTTCATCTTTCTTGGTATGAAATCAGATTTAGTTTCTGCGGATAATGATTCAGATGAAATTAGAGCTAAGGCGATTGGGTTAAAAAGAAAATTTAAAGCAGTTTATGAACATACATGTTCTTCTTTTCAAGACAAAGGGATAAAAGATATTGTCAATAAAGCAATTGCGGCTGGGGTTGAAGCAAAATATGGTAACGAAAATAGATATTTTTGTAATATTCTTTAAACTTAAAAGCTTTAGTGAATTATCCTAATTTTCTTGGATATCTCAACCACCTAAAGCATTAAATTTGTGCAACATTCTTATTTACAAAACGAACAAATAACAAATCAAGACTCATATACGGAGTTTTTGTAACATATAATTAATAACTCCATCTTGTTTAAAACTGTTTCATATATATTTTTTTGGTTTAAAAGCAAAACAGCGCTTTTATTTTGAATAAATGTATTGAAATTGGTGTTTCTGTTTTTAAACTTGGGATGTGCTAGCTGGTAAAGAACAATAAATTCAGAGATACTTCAGACTGCAAACAGAAGCAGTAAAAAGTTATTGCCGTATAACTGATTTTATTTCCACCACTATTTATGGATTCTTCGCTTGGAGTGTGTATTTCCACTTACACTATTCTAGTTATGAATGTACTGAAGAACAGATGCCTTATATTCTAAGAAAAACTAGGTAGCTATCTGGGCAATTTGTGTTATTCATGTAGAAGTCAGGGCTGCAAAAATTTAGTTAAGTTTCTTATAGTAACTAGGGATAGTAGTATTGCTATATACAGAAAAGAAAGTGATTGTGCATTGGAAAATCAAGGTACTAACCTAAACTGCGCTTAAAAACTATATTCATTTATAGTATTAGTATTTATTTGCCAGGTTGACATATCTATATATAACTTAGGGATTGACCCTCTTTTTACCCGATGGTTAACTGAATGCGTTAAATCAACGTAAGTGAAGTTGAAGACAAAAATTTATTCATGGATAATCCTAAGTTTTGATCATATAAACACGTATCGTTTTGCGTAAATTAACCAAACTTGAACTTATTAAATTATTGATACCTTATTAAGCCTTCTCTGAAACTTAATCTGTGTTGGATTTGATGAAGATGTGTATAAATGGAAATAAGGGTACTTGTAGATAGAAAAATATCTCTGTCATTATTATTTGACATATAGTTCCTAAGAGATAAATATGATAGTTCTATAACCCATGATAGAAACAAGAAACTAGTTAATTAAATTATTGTATGCAATACCTAAAATATATTTTCTTATTCTTAATCATATGAAAGTAAATAATATCGTCTATTTTATTGCTTGATATAACCAATATGCTTTATATAGAGATAGTTGTCCATATGAGTTGACATAACCAATCTGCTTTACATATAAATATGTATTTGTACGAAAGGAAACTCAATCATCCTATAGATATGGGATTCTTGAACAAAAAAGTATAAATAGTTAGCTAGGCAATTAGGTTGCCCGTGATTTTGTTGGGATATATTAGTCCTCTTTTGCGCTATTCGGAAAATAGAGTTTTAACAATCAAAAACTAAAATAGAGCTTAGAATTGTGCATAAAAATACCAAACTGCTTGAGACCTAAGTATATGAGTAACTAGAATGGACATAATTAGGAGGCAATTAAGATCATGTTAGTTTATAAACACAGTAAAAAAAGTTACTACTTTAAAATGACACGCTAAAATTTATTAGCGGACCCACATAAATGTGCAAATTAGAGCTAATAGATAAGAGAGAAGAGTAAATAACATGAAGGACCATATCAGGGTATTTTGAATGCATTAAAAGATAAATTAGACAATGTAATGAATGCTATTAAATATCATCTTCAATTGTTCCTCCAGGAATTTAAATGAAATTCGTAATCATGGCTCCACTGGTTAGATAACAGCTGATAAATGATTGAGGTATTCAAAATAAAATGAATTGAAAACATATTAGTGGGTTGTCTTAAGGTATTTTTCAAGATAATAGATACAGCAAAATGGTAGTATATATTCTTTGTGAATTCATTATTTCCTATGATAATTTCAACTAGTCTGGTAAGGTAATTATCGGCATTGATAATATTTTAGTGCCCGAGAATGCACTGCGTTCATGATGGTGTTTCAAAGTATTAACCAAAGTAGAATTTGTTAAATTATAATTGTTCCTTTCTATTTATTTATTTTCTTGAATGACATCTCAACAGTTAGCTCAAGCTTGACCTTCTCATGGTGGCTAGTAAGAAGTAAATACAATATTAAGAAAAAAGACACTAGAGCAGAGAACAATGGCTCTCACATGGAATAAATGTTCGTGATTGTATAGGTTATGTTAATAGTTGAGCGCAATAAATATAGTTAGATATTATAAAAAATCCAGGGTTGTATTTCACTAAGTATTCTTAGGTTATTAGAGTCATTGAAAGTTATTTTTGTATGGTGGGCTTTGTGCTAGTTCATTTAGATAGATTTTCTAGCATCACCTGCAGAGTAAAAAAAGTAAAGTTCCTTCAGCTTACTATGAGAATTACAATTTTATGATATGAGTCGAGATATCTAACTAATTTGCTGTTACTTGTGCATTTAATTAACTATTGTTTTAGATAGGCAATATAATCTAGAAGCTAACTCCCTTACTAAAGCTGTTTATTTTTTTGCTGATTTACTTAGGTCTTAAGCCGATTCTTCATTTCTTCTAGAAGACTCTAAATACTTTTAATTCGTCGACTACATCTTTCAGAGGTTAGGTTGTGAAGTGATACAACTAGTTACTACGATACGTATCAATATTAACTAAGGATCACCTAGATTTTAGACCTACTACTTAATATATTTTTGCTAAATACTTTCCGTGACCAGGGATAGAACTATAGCTCAACCTGCCAATCTTTTTACTCAACTCCGATAAATTTTCTATATAGAAATATGTTGTGATAACTATTGGCCAATATACAATATCAAGTCTCAATCAAGAATATTATACTGAAAAGGGAGAGAAAAAAAACAAATATTAAGTATGAAATGAAATCATCCCGTAAAACCATTATTATTAAAAGTTGGAAACTTACTGAAAAAGCGAAATTAACTAATAAATAATACTTAAGAAGTACACTTAGATCTAAGTTAGAACAAAGAGCAGAAATATAGGAATAATGCACCCTTTACAACACTAATGGAATTATGATAGGATGGTTTGCAAAAAATTGGTATATATCTATTTACTGAAGGTTCTTATTGTGACTAAAATATAGTTGTTTTCATATATCATATTCGGAGCTGGTATTTGACAGGAGCTAGAATTCTTTCCCTCTGTCGGTTGATGGTGGTCGCGTGCAATTACCTTAGTTTACTAAACAATGACGCAAATCTAACAAGTAGGGCGCAATATGTTTATCCTGAACTGTAATCATATCATAGTTTTAAACAATTAAGTCACAGTTGTTGCTCGAAGGACTCGAAAACTTTTAATATATTTTTTCCACTTTTTCTTTCATTGAACATAGAAATCAAGCTAAACAAGGCTTAAATTTAGAGTCATCAAAGATCGTCTAAGATAACGTCCATTATGAAGAACATATATATAAGATGGAAAAACCTAGTTTCTGTAGATCACGAACATTTATTATACTGGAATCAGCTTATAAATTAAGTTGTTCAAAACAATTTCTATTAACTCAAAATCTTCCTTTGAAACCATGGCCTAACGTGAACTTTTTATTCAATGCTTAGCCAGTTTATGAGTCACACAAGAATTTATACAGAACTCACACCCCTTGCAAAAATCTTTCATTGAAGCATTATGTATGTACATTGCTTATTAATTTCATTCCCCCCAACAAGAAAGAACAACATAAAGCAGGGAACTAGAAAGCAGAAAATGAGCTTGAAGATGGCGCATTAACCTAAATAGTGAACTTGGACCATCAGTTAGTATTCTTGAACCCACATAACTCTTCAATTGTAACCTTTTGAATAAATCTTTATAATCTAAAAAAAGATTGAAGTTTTATTTCTGTCTAAATTAATTTTGGGAAATCATGAAATTCCGTATTCTAGAGATCAAAAGTTCCATGGAATTTTATTCTAGTCAGATAGAAGAAATATTATATTGCCATAGAACTTTTCTCTTGAATATGTACATAGCATAGTAATTAGAGTGACACTCATACGATAGGTTAGGCCAGATGGCCCATTTAAATCTTAAGTAAACAACAAGAATTGTAAATAAACTTGTATAAAAACTTGTTTAGTAGAAAAACAGATATAAATGATAAATAATGAAGACGTGTATAAAGTCAAGATTATCTTAATCGGTATTTTCCTCTTTGGTATTAAGTATGAATTTAGGTGATCGATATATTGGGAAAGTTTGTTTTGTTCTTGTATTAAGTAGACAACGTTCTTAGAAGTATTCCATGACGAAAACTATCAAAAAAACTCAAAGTGGAAATATTATTATCCTACGCATCGTATAATTTTTATATTTTCATGTTTTAGATGATTACGTTCATAGGATTTACTGTTTGAACGGTTTTCGTGTAGGTTTAGATCTATGGGACTCTACAGGTAACCTTGTTTTTCTTTTGAGGCATAGTACCAGAAGGATTTCAAGAATTAAGAGCTTTAAGTTACCCTGATACTAACTGTATTTTTTTTTATATTTTATATTTAGGTATTCTTCTTTCTTTTTCTCTTGATAATATTGAAACTCTCTTTAGTGTTGATAAATTCTGGATTCCAGAAATTATGAACAATTTTAATGAGGAAACAATGCCAAAGTTTATATTGCTAGGTATGAAATATGATTTAGCATCAGATGAAAATGAAAGAGATAAAATTATGATAGAAGCAATGAACTTGAAGAGAAAATACAAGATAGCTGCTTATATGTCTTGTTCTTCTTTTCAAAATGTTGGAATCACTGAAGCTGTGCGCAAAGCTTTAGTATTAGGAT
Source organism: Labyrinthula sp. Ha (assembly GCA_015227615.1). NCBI lineage: Eukaryota > Bigyra > Labyrinthulida > Labyrinthulaceae > Labyrinthula > Labyrinthula sp. Ha. The sequence goes on along the minus strand of JAALGZ010000048.1, from coordinate 52,813 downwards.
TTCAAAACAGGTATTCTAAGTCAAAAAAATCATGCTGTATAATTCTTTAAACCTAACTTAAATACTTTATTATCTTATTTTGTAAGTATAAAATATAAATATTAACATTTCAGTCTAAAGGAAGATGAGAGTTTTGAAACTTAAAACTTTTATTTCATAGAGAGATTTCTAGGTGTACAAAAGTTTTCAGTGATAAAAAGCTAATTTCATCATGTTTTGAAAAGAACAAGTTTTATTATATAGTAGATATTTTCTTTGAAATGTTAAAGAAAGGAACATAAAATCAAGTGTTCAAAATGAAACAAACTTTTTTGCAAATAAATTTAGCCGAACCACTGAGCTATATGAAATCATAAAAAAGAACCTATTTTTTTGTTATTCTTAACCTTTGAAAAACCTCCTATATAGTTAACACTTTAAGATTCAACAACGCACCAATGTTCTTGATTTACGACAACAGAGTTTTTATTTTCTTCTTTAAAATATACATTGAGAATATTCCAATAAAAAACTACACAGAAATTACAGTCTTAAAATCTATAGAAAAGAAAAATATGTGAAGAAATTTGGTAAATTGAATAAGCTTTATTTATCTCCGAACGAATGTTTTTATATTACCCTGAAGATTTTAGATAATAATATTTGTATTTTCACATTCTCCCCAATGTTTATGATTCCAAACTCCAAGACTTTTAAAATAATTGCAAGAAGATTTAATCATATCTTTTGAAAATAGAGATACTCCAAAATTTTTCTTTTTTCTATGAAAAAGTTCTAACCTTGAAGAATTTAATCTTTCTTCAACACAACTTAAAGTTTCAACTTCGCTAATTAACTGAGTTAACTGTGGTAAGTTATTAAAAGTAAATTTAATAACTTCCTGAATTAATTTTTGTCTGTTTTGTTTATCAATTAAGTCTTCAAAATAAATAGAAAACACTTTGAACTCACTTAATGCATAATATCTTGTATGATAACTCCATCTCTCAATAAACGAGTTGAATTCAGATTTAAACTCAGCTCTAAAAGCATCAAAACGATTCCAATCCACTTGATTAATATGTGATCCATCTTCTTTGACCTTAAATTTTAAATATTTTCTTTGAAATTCTGCAAGAAATGTTCGAAAAGGATTTCTTATTAGTTGAAGAACAGCTGCATATTTTTTCTTTGTTATTCTTCCAGATTCATTCTCACTTATTGGAATTTTTTTTCCATTTTTGGTTTTATTCCAACAGTTTTTACAAGGAAAATGTGTTTTAACAAAAATAACATTTGAAGATTTCTTTTCACCAGGAAAAGTTGAAGATAAAGTGTTATCAAAGTATAAACTTCCAGAATAAATACCAAAAACTTCTTCCAACAAAATTCTATAAAATGTATTTCCAGATCCAGGATAAGAAGAAATTGCAATTGATTTAAAATTTACACCCGCAGGAATAAAAGTTTTGTTGACAGAACAGCTTATGTCTTTGAAAGCATCTGTTTCTTTAAGGACGTTTGTTGAATATGATACTGGCTTTGAATATATAGCTTCTACTATAGAAAGAACCAAATAAAAAAAGATTCTATGTTTAACATACAAAATATAAAATTACGTAATCAAAAGGATCCACAGGATGATAAATTTTTGTTTCATCTTCTTGTTTTTCTTGAGCACTACTTTGTTTATTACAACTTGTGAAATCTGGATTGGGAATCGGGAGAACTTCCCGAGAACACTTCCCGAATTCAAACCTTGATTCAGGGTGAATTCTTGTAGTAATGCACTATTAAAATGTATCTTATAACAATACTTAACAATAAGAGAACTATACAACAGACAGAATCTTTAACTGACGCAGCGGGAACCCGTACGCCCAACAGGTTGTAAGTGACGAAGCCTAGCTTTAAAAAAATAACATAAGAATTAACCATATGTAAATATAAATATTTGGTTAATTCTAGAAGCATACACAAATAAAAAATGAAAGCTTTTTTCTATGAAGGAAGATATTTCAGAAAAGAGAAGGTAGGACTGGTAAAGCTACTTGAAGAAATAGATCTAAAACCAGGCCAACTTCTTCTTGAAGTTAAATGTGCTGCTTTGAATCCACTTGACTATAAAGTTCGCGGTGCACCTTTCTTACCAATTATTTCAAGATCGAAGAATCTAGTTTCGCCAGTTGTTCATGGATTTGACTTTTGTGGAAAGGTTTTATCCCAGAAACAAACCTCTGGAAAATTTGAAAATGGAGATTTTGTTTTTGGAATGATAAAAGGTTTGCATATTGGAACTTGCGCAGAAAGGATAATTGTTGAAGAAGATATTTGTGCTTTGAAACCTGAAAATATTTCTTATGAAGAGGCTGCAAGTATTCCTTTAGTTGGAATTACTTCAATACAATGTTTTGAAACTTCTAAGCAATTAGATAAACCAAGAGTATTAGTACTTGGTGGAAGTGGTGGTGTTGGTTCAGTTTTTATTCAACTTGCTAAGAACTTGTTTAATGCTTCTTTTATTGCAACAACTTCATCAGGAAGAAAAAAGGAACTGTGTGAAAAATTAGGAGCAGATTTGGTAATAGATTATAAGAAAGACCCAGAACTTGAAACTATTAAAGAAGAAGAGTTTGATTTCATTCTTCATGCTAGAGGAGATGTGCTTCCAGCTTTTAACTTAATAAAAGAGGGAGGAACTATTTGTAGCTTAACTTATGCACCAACTGCAGAAGGAATTAAAGATTGCTTAATTAATTCTGGCTCTTATTCCGAGATTATTTCTCCTATTCGTTGGTTTTTAAACTCTTCTTTTGGGAATTCTTTGTTGAATTTAATTACAGGTGCAAGTAAACTAAAGAAAAAACTTAGAAAGAAGAGAGCTCATTGGACTTCTATTATGGCTTATGGAAATGGCGAAAGGATGAAAACAATAGCAAAAGAGATGGAAGAAGGTCGTTTAAGAGCTGTTATTGATAAAGTGTATAAAATTGACGACGCAGTTGAAGCAATGAAACATCTTGAAGAAGGACATGCAGCTGGAAAAGTATTAATATCATTTGAATAATTAACTCAATACTAGCTCCACTAAACCTCTTCTTCCGGATCTTCTTCTACTTCTACAATCTTCGTATTCATCATTGCATCCCTCAAGTACACCAGCTAGATATAATATGATAAATCCAGCAATAAAAAGCACGCCAAACGCAACTATACCGATACTAGCATAACCATTCTTTTTCAGAAACTCTTCTACTTTATTACCTCTCACTTCTTTATTTTCAATCGAATTCATTTGTTTTTTTGTTCTGATTGTTCGGCTTCAAGAAGAGCCCGGTTCGGTTATTCCATCACTGGTTTTGATTGAAATGTATACTGTTCTATTTAGTGAATACAAGGTGATGAAGTTCCGTTAACGTAATAAAAGTGATCTTTTAAGAAGAGTATTCTATAAGACTGGAATTTGTGTATATTTGAAGTTTAACATTTAAGATGGCTTGGGCTATTTAACTGATTCCATAGAGCCTGTGTAGTGGTTAAATTATTGTCAACAGTTTTGGTTACTTGTGCAAGTTAGTTATATGCCTATAGAATAATTGTAAGTAGAATAGATATCACCTATGTATTTTGGGCGATGAAAATCAGATTTAATAGTTAAGAGTACAGATCGTGAAAACTTGTTATTTTTGTTTCGGAAAGCAGTTTCACATAGAATATAAACCCCTGAGTGCTAACCGCGCCTTGTGAGTTTAGATTAGAGAGATATAGGTAGATATCTCTGCGTGTGGCTTGAATAGAGCTCAGCATTTGGTTTTGTGATAAGATCCCTTAGAGATAAGAGCGATCTGGTTGTATCCAAACGTTCAATTGGATACTAAGAACCACAGAGGAGCTACGTCTTGTGGTTGTGAACGTTCCTTGTTCGTCTGAACACTCGAGGGTTTTCCGAGTGCACAAAAATTGCAGCTAAAAGAAGTTTCGGAATTTGGAAAGATAGAGAAGAAAGGAATATAAAAGCAAAATGATTTAATTTTCAATTAACTAAGAAAATAAAAGGGCTGCGGTATCGATTAGTCCTAGATGCTCCCTTAGCTGGGAAACGTTATTGAATCCATCCAAGGCCTTTCTGGAAACTCTAACCAAATTCAAAACCACTAAATTACTCAAAGCTCCTCTGGGAAACCTTTCAACAAAGGGCATTTCCAGTTTTTCCAAAAATAAACAGTTTCCTATAATATTCGGGAAATCCTTAATCCTTTGTAAATTTATAAAATTCAACACAGTCAGTGAGTTTTCCAATCCAATAAGAAAATCATCCGGAAGTTTTTCAAGTTTCTCTGCAAAGAGCTTCATTTCTAGAAGGTTTGGCCAGAAATTTCCACTGAGAATCTCTTTAGGGAACTTAGTTTTACTATCCTCTCCAACGATCAAGATTTGTAAACTATCAATAGTGAAACCTGAATTTGATGCAAAGGCCAATCTTTCTGCTGTACCATAAATATTTGTGTCTCTGATATTTAAATGAATTAAAGAGCTTAAGGAATTTGAGGTTAAATCTAAAATCAAATCTTTGTTTTGACTTAAATCCAAAGTTCCTATTCGTAAACCGTCGCCAACAGATTCAGAAGAGAAAATTTTCAGATTATTGTTTCTAAAACTGAGAAAAGAAACTTGAAAAAACATCTCGGCATTTAAAATATCTATAGGAATTTCTTCTAGGAAGTTGTTCTCTACTACCAGCTTTTGTAATGACAGACGACCGCCTATATCTTGAAGCTCAGGATGTTTAAAGCTGTTCTCATGGAGTTTTTTCAAACCATTGTTGCTAAGTATAAATGCACTAGTTGATAAAATTGTTGAGATATCAATATTTCCAACTGCATTTGAAGGAAAAACTGGAATAAACTGTCCCTCGAAGTTTAATGCGAAATCTCCAAATTGCGTGCTTGCTAAGACCGCGACCATGTTCCGAATCACAGCTTCTGCAAGTTCATCTACCTCAAACTCATAATCTTCATTTTCAAATTCTATCTCCTCACTATATTTTTCAGCTGAAGTTATTTTAATTGATTTTCCGATGAAAAATCCACAAAGTGCAAGACTCAATAAAGCCAAAGACAGAACAAATAACTTTACATTCACATTCCTGTACTCCCGCTGAAGTTCCAAAGAGGGAATATTAACTCTCGGGTTAAGACTTTCTTGCTGTAAAATAACATCATTTTCTGATAAACGCGTTCTTCTTGGAGAAAAAGTGACAGGAGACTCGGGCAGTTCAAATACTTCTTGGTTTCTGTGTTGCAAAGGGAAACTAAACGTGCCTCCAGTTGTATTTGTCTCTTCTGATGAAAGAACCCTCATAAGCTTTGAAATATGACTTAGGTCGTTTTGAATTTTTGTATGAACTGCATGTGTGCACGAAACGCACTTTTATCCCTCTTTAGCGGATGAAGTGTTCCTAAAAACTGGTTTAAATGACCTTATCGGCCAATCTCCACTCTTCAAACTTGCAGCTGCATCAGAAAAAGATAGACAATAAGATTCAGCAGAAGTGTAACATCTTACTTTCCATAATCTACTATCTACAATGTGATACTTGAGAGAAAGCCATGGGTGAACCGAAGTTTTATTTGCCTAATCTTGCACCTATGCAGTTTTACAGCAGGTAAGAATGTTAGGCTTTCTCCCAAGTTAAATACTTAACCGTTTCTCATCTTAAAGCAAACGGACAAAATCAAACATGAGGCAACTAAGAGAGAAATGGAGGAAGAGAAATAGACAACCGAGTTATTTTGGACCAGAAGATATGAAAACAGAAAAATTTAGTAGTATTCCAGGTATAAGTTTTGGTCTTCGGTTTGGAGATACGTTCAACACCAAGCACCCTCGGTCTTCGGTCCCCGCGCCTACTCTGCCTGTTGAAGAGTTGATTCAACATAGAAAAGCTTGGAGAAACTTTATGGAAAATCCTTCTCCCGAAAATAGGTTAAGAGCAGAGAGAAACAGGTTGATTTTAGTTATTGTCGGGGTAATAGTAGTGTTTTTTGCTTTCTTGTTGATTGGATTTACTACAACACGTGATGAAGATGAAAAACAACAGGTAGCAGCTAGAAATGAATTATTTGATGATTCTACTCGAATAAGAAAAATGATAGGTGCTCAAAGTACGAATCGTTTTCAAAACCTTCAGGGGTCTATCTTGTTTTTTCATGATATCTTTTTACCTTTCTTACCTGCTAATGCATTTACAGAGGTCAATTTGCATACTGCAGATGAAGTACTTGAACTTTACTTGGAGGCTAATGGCTTGCAGATTATTCACACAGATGCTTTTGAAAATGCTGGACTGATAAATTCGAAACCAATGTTTGAAGAAATAAGCTATGTCAGCTTGCTTTCAAATAGGTTTACCAAACTGCCTGACAATCTCTTTCGAAGAGCGGTTTTTCCTAGTCTGGAGGTACTGGATTTAGCCTTTTGTGATCTCGAAGAATTTTCATCGAATATCTTTGATGTTTCTTTCGGTTTAGAGGTGCTCTCGTTACTTGAAAATCCTAGACTTGGTTTTGATCCTCATCCTGCTCTTACTGAGAACCTTTTGATGCTAGATCTTAGAGGTACAGTTGCGAATGATTTTATAGAGAAAACCTTGAAGAGAGTGGAATTATTTGGCATCCAGGTTTTTCGTAAACTCGAGGTCTTAGCTTTTGGGGATGAGTTCTTGGAGAATATACCAGAAGAGTTTTTCAGTGCTTCAAACTTTCCATCTCTTGTTACACTCACTGTATCTGCACCGAACTTTACAGTTCCTCTGGATGAAGGCCATCCAGCTTTTTTTAATAAGGCGCAAAGCCTCGTGAGCATCATTCTTGAAAGGTAATTAACCAGTTGACTCTCTTAAAAATTAAAAAAGTTTTAAAGAAATAATATTGGCGCTTGGTTGTACCTTGCCGCTTGAAAGGTTTGGTTTTAATGATTTTATATTTATTTAGAGGAACAGTTGAAAGTTGGATTTTACTTGTGGATTTCTCCGTTCAAGTAAAACTTTGTTCATTCAGAGCAAATATTCTTCTTTTGATTTTACCTCAAAACCGCCCACGGCTTTTGCAGATTCCTCCCACATTAACTCCTGAGCATCCTTCCCATGCAAGCCCGGACCAAATGGCTGTCTTCTAGCTTTTCCTGTGTACCCTAAAGGTCCATGCATAGTTCCTGAAGGCATATCCAAAAACATACACTTTAAAATTCCCATGGATCCATCTTCAGGGGACTGCCCAGCATCAAAAGCTGCTTGCACTTCTGGACTAAAGGCATCCTCCCCTTTCGTAGCTTGTGCTAATCCAGTGTAAGCCGTGCCTGGATGTGCACACACAGATTTAATCCTAATACTTTTTTCTTTCAATTTATTATGCAAGGCCAAAGTAAAAATGGAGTTAGCTAGTTTCGTCATATGATATCTCATATACCTTCCTTCTGTATGTCCATTGCCGTCATTACCCAGTACAGACATGTCCGTCCCAAAGTACTTGGCCTCAAGTTTCTTATAGGGTGAGATTCGAACCAAGGAGGAGTGATTCACGACCCGAACCGCGTCTAAGTTTAACTTATTTCCTTTCGTTCTGTTGTTCTTGTATCTTTTTTCATATACCTCCACTCTCTTAACTAGAGAGGGCAGAAGAAGCTTGGTAAGTAATACGGCACTTAGAACATTTGTTTGCATTTGAACCTCATATCCATCTTTAGTAGCCCTCTTAGCAAAGTTCATGATCCCAGCATTATTGCAAAGAATATCAATGCCATCAGGGCAATTCTCGATGACTATTTCTGCCGCAGATTTGACAGAGTCAAAGTCTTGGAGATCACAAGCAACGTTCTTTACGTTTTGTTTTGCTTCAGGAAAAAATGCATGAATCTTCTTCAAAGCTTCCTCGCTTCTTTTTGAGGATCGGTTAAGCATGTAGACTGATGCCCCTTTGCTAATTGCAGTACAAGCAGCTACAAAGCCAGTTCCAGACGTGGTTCCTGTGATCACAACATTCTTTCCTGTTTGGTCAGCAATCTTTTTTACAAATTCTGTATAGTACTTGGTTTCTTTTGGACAATTACTGTACATCTTTTATCTTTCTTTATTCTTTGAGTTTGGTGTTTATCTATAGACACTTTTCCCAAGTTTGTTCGGATGTCCATTTCAAACATTATTTGTCGGAATCCCGGAATTTGTAGGAGTTTTTGAAAATATTTTGGGCAGATTGACGGAGAATCAAGAAAATTGTAGGAGTTTTATTGTCGGGAACTATTGAAACAGAATTGAACGACAAAAGAATGGCAGAACTTTGTTTCAACTTACTAAAATGGTATAATCGGAATCTTGTAAAAGAAGAAAAGGCACGGAGAAAATAAGTTTTGATTAAAAAAGAATCTCTGTTATGCAAAACCAAAGTATAATATGAAAGTCTTGAAGTTTGTTCTCTTCTTACTAGTTGCAGGATTACACGGTGGCTTTTCGCTTGCCTCGATGAATAAGCTGAAAGCGAAACTTGTAACTGAATCTAAAGCAACCGGATTTGTTGGTTTTATCCGGGCCTTTGTCAGTCGTGACTTAATCCAACATAATTGCAGTTTTGTAGATGGAAGAAGATCTTGGGTTAGAGCCGTACGCGATGGAAGATACGAATATGTAGATGTAATTAGGGCAATTGAGGAAGACGATCTAGTCGTCCTACATGTGGATTACAATACGCATATCACGTTTGAAGTATTTCGCTTCAATAATGGTCTCATTGTAGAGCACTGGGATAATTGGCAAGCAGCTGTGCCGGCTGAATTAAGTGCTAATGGCAATAACATGATTGATGGACCAACCAGAGTTCGAAGAGCTAATGAAACAGCGTCTTTAGAAGCAGCTTCTAGAGCTTATTTGGGAGTATTGGAACGTTCTGGAGATCCAGCTGCTGTGGAGGAGATGAGAGAGTTTTTTGGTGACCCTTACATTCAGCATAATCCAAGCTTGCCAAACGGGTTTGATGGGCTTGCTGCTCTGTTGGGAAGTACCTATTTTCCAGCTGTTAAGATATTCTCTGTTACTGAGGGAAACTTTGTTTTTTTTGCAATGGATTTTAGTGCAGTCGGGTTCAACGCTTTTGATCTGTTCTTGATTCAGGACTCGTTGCCAGTAGAACACTGGGACACATTTGAGCCTGTTGCTACCGACTGTAAACACGAAAATGGAAAATTTTAATAATATTTTAACAAGGATATACACAGATTAATATCTTCTGCTTCAGTATATTAACTTAAGTCCCTTCATTCTTCTATTCAATCTTAGTATGACTATAAGAATAACAATCGTGTAAAACGATATTGTTACGAAATTTAATTGCCCAAAATATTTTCCCTTATCCAATCAAATTCGATATCCACGTGTCAGCATGAAGCAGCAAAATTCCTTAAGAGAACACGATATAACTCCGAAGGTTGTAAAGAATCCTGATGATCGTGTTGCGTTAATGCATCAAATCCCGACTAATTCTAGAAAGTCTTGCGCTTAAATTCATACAACCATTACCTTTTTGAACAAAAAGAAATAAATGAAAATTGAATTTGTTGTTGCTATTTCTATCTTGGGTTCTGCTCTAGCTCAAGTGCCATTGGAGCTAAGGTTGGCAAAAAACCCAAGTGAAGAGACTGCTGAGGAAGGGCAGCAACAGTCTTACGACACTGGATATCTTTTCGAAACTTTTGGAAATGACGGTTTGAAATTGATTGGTGCGAAGGCAGTGTTCGATGGAAAGAATAAAGTGTATTACTTTGGAGGCTGCTCGAGTACTTCAGGAAACGCAGAAACTGAAGCGGGTAGACTAGAGGCATTTCAGAAATGCAGCAGCATAAATTCGAATGTTGGTGTGTATGATATCTCTGAGGATTCTTTTGATACTATAGATTCAGTTGGAAGATATCGTCATGCCGCTGTAAAAGTCCCAGGAACTTCTCAATATCTCCTTATTGGTGGAATTGATGAAGATAGCGAGCCAGCTGGAATAGTTTTCTTTGATGCTCGTGACAATTCCTTGAATGATGTAACTTTAGATCCTACTGATTCTTATGAAGGTCTGTATGATCCAATTGCCTTCTTTGAAGATGGATATTTATTCATTGGGCTTGGAAGCACAGATTCTAATAACTTTGTTGGTACCTCAGAGATTCACAAGTATGAGTACAATGCTGTTTCAGAAACTCTTTCTTTTGTTCGAACCTATAACCTAGGAAGAAGTGCAATTGGAGCAAGTGTTGCAGTGTGGAATCACCAAGCATTTATTGTTGGTTTAACAGATTCTCCTTCCAGCTATAGTACTGCAACAATAGTGTTTGACATAGAGACTGGTCAGTATAAAGAATTTGAAAACTTGAACAATGGCAGACTATATTCATCGGTAGTAGTGTTGAATGATAAACTTTTTGTTTTCTCAAACTGTGCAGCAGTCTATGATGCAGAAGAAGATATACAGAAAATTGGTTATGTTGAATATCTTGATTTGATGAATCCTGCTGGCTTCCATGTCATTTTTGAAATGCCACCTTTTGTTTATCCTTCTATTGTTGCTCTCTCTACTAAGAGCTCAATCTTATTCTCTGCAGAAAAACAGTTTGCACTTGGGGATCCAGTTAGCAACTCAATTGCACCAAATTATGTTTTTAATTATGAGGATACAACTGTCTACCACAAAGTGGTAGACAGATCTCTGGATTTTGCTTCACCTGGTGTCCTTCATATGCATGGTTCTGGTTCTACGGGCCCGCAAACCTTCTTGCTTAATGTATTGCACTCTTTTGAGATTGCTTCAAAACTGCCTCTTAGGGCTACTTACAGAGCCGGTGGAGCAAGCAGAGGGCAGAGAGAGTTATTAGGTAGTGATTGGACAGGTTGGCAACCCCAAACTCATTTTACAGCACTTGACAGCCCTCTTAACACAGAGCAGTTTGAAGAAATGGTTAAACACGATGTTGACATTGCTCAAATCCCTATTTTACTTGGTGCGGTTGGTTTCTATGCAAATATACCAAACCTTGGAGAAAGTATTATCTTTTTAATTTTTTATTATAGATGACATTGTTGCTTTGGATGCTAATATGTTAACAAGATTATATACAAGTAATTCAAGAGTATCTTGGGGAGATTTGTATCAAGATATGAAGGATATTGTTCCAAGTAGTCAAAGGAACAATATTGAATGGGCTAGAACAAACAACAACAGAGTAAGGCCTCTTTTTCGCGCTGATCCCAGTGACTTTACCTGGCATATTACTAATTTCCTAAGTTTATATTCCGATGATTGGGATGCGGAAGCAAATAGAGAACATGAATTTGAGTGCGCACAATGTACGCTTGATGTTTCTAGTGCCAGTGACATGATTGACACTCTTCTTGCGAACTCAAACACAATAGGTTACTCAAACTATGAACAGGCTTCAAGTACAGATTTGGTTCCTGTCTATTTGGCTTGGGGAAATCAGTTCATGAGTATTGGAACCCAAGAACAATACGTTGAAGCAACACAGGCCGCTGTGGAAGACGCTAATTGGCCAGATTCAAGTATTATCTTCGGAGACATGTCTGAAGTTGTTATTACCCCTACAGAAGCCAATGAGGAGTTTGATGGTTGGCCTATGTCATCCATAAGTTACCTGCTTATGAGAAAGGACATGACTCCAATGGGAGATTCTGGTAACCTAGTAAAACAGCTTGCTCTTTATTTGTATAATGAAGGTGCTGAGGTTGCAGCTGACTTGGGTTATTCTACCATTCCTACCGACATAGCCGAGAATATCATAGAAGGTATAGAGAGCATTGTCGTTGCTCAACCTGAGTTTGATCGGGACGGTACCGCAGATCCTTTTTCCTTGAACTTTGATTTTGGGGTGCAGGGGCATTGGTTAAGAAACAGTGTAGAAGAATTAAGAGAAACAGCTATTGAAAGTGAATTAGCCCTTGGAGAATGTATTGATCGTTTGGATGCCGTTGAGGATGAAGTTCTTGGAGCAGATGAGTACTTAAGACGAGGTTGGGGTGTATTTATTTCGTTGTTGTTGTTTGCTCTCGTTGGTTTAAACATCTATTTTCTGTTCAAGTTAAACAAGAGCAATCCGCCGGTAGAAAGAGGGTTTCATGAGCATTTTGACAAGATGGGCGGAGGTGAATCTTCGATTGGCGCTGCATCATCGAAGCAATCTGGGAAAGAAATAAACTTATCTTAGGTTAGCCCGAGTTTTCCGAGATAGTATTAAGTTTTCATCTCAACTTTGAATGTTTAGTTGTCGCTTTTTTTGCACCTTCTTAAGTTCCTCTACTTGATGAGAGTAGTTTGTTAGCGTTACGAGAAAGACTATCTACATAAAACCGAACAGCCTAAAATGTACTTGTGAGCTTTCCTGTTAATCTTCCAACAATAAATTACATGCTGAGCTATCTTTTATGCTAATTGAAGTGACTTATGATGCACTTTTCTAATCTCATAGATTCACCATGTTCTCTAATGCTCAAACTGTTCCATTACAGAAACTATTTTCAATACTGCTGTTGCATTTTGTTATTCACCTAGCTTCTACATTTTATTTATTTTTCTAAAAGTTTTTCTTCGTTTCAAGTCCTGAATTTCATTTTAAAATAGCCCTAAGTTTTTTGTGCAATGCAGAAGTCTTCCCATAAAAAGTGACAGCTATTAAAATCTTTCTTAGGGCTGAATTGTCAAAACCGATATGATTGGGTAATATAATCAGAGATAAACACAGTGAATGATACACCACTTTCATTAGCTTAATTGTTAATTGTTGTTCTAGATAATTTCCCGTACTAAGATAGAGAGTATTATCTGTTCTGTCTATCATCCTAGGGACAAAATATTTTATTCATCTCAATAATGTCAAGATAAGTAATTCTTTTATTTTCAGAACATTAAGAGAGGGATATGACACCACTATAAGATTATGGCTTGGCTTAATATATTTAAGCCTAATCCAAAATTTATTCATATTTCTGGCAGGAAAGTTTTTATTTTCTGGATCATGTTTAAGGTACTGCATTACCCTAGGATATTTTGATCGAGAGGACGTGAAGAAAACAAGAAACATTATTCACGAGAAACTACAGAGATGCTACAACCTTAAAAGGTTAGTGCGAAATTTAAAAGAGTCTTTAAAAAAGCAATACCCCTTCTCTAGAGCTCAAACAAGACTAAATTCTTATAGTGTGGTAACTAGCACCATGGGGTACTAAGCAAGAGTAGAATACTTTTCCAAGTAAAGCTCACAAGGATATTAAAATGTAACAACTGTTACCTTGGTAATTAAAGCTTTTGCTTACTTCTGTGCAATCTAACTATTATTCAAGATGTTAAGGCTTTCTCTCCATTGATCCATCTATAGCTGAAAAATTAAGTTACTATTCCTAAATACCCATGTATAATATCAAGAAAAAAGGGACTTAAATGAATTCCAAAAATAAGACACCAGCGGTAGAAAAGTCGGTATCCAGCTCCTTAAACTCCTAATATAGGTCAAGAATTCCATATTTTTGGTACATTTTGAAATGAAACTAGCTTATTCGAGAGTAACATGAAAGTCAAAGAATGACTTAACGTATTATAAATAACCAGAGAGTCTTGGTTGAGAACCCTAAGATTCACCAATCTTAAGTTGAACCTAATACTATTATGTTAAATCTAACAATAAAGAGATTTGGATTTCTATTTTCATCAAACTTTTTCTTTATTTTCTTAATTTTGGGGATTCTTCTTAGGAAACTGGGTACAATGGTCCAAATAAATTCATTAGGGCTCTTGAATGTATTAGAAGTTTACTGAAATGGTCCATTTAGTCAGAAAATGATTCGATATCATTTTGTTATCTGTCACGGGGTCCATTTACTGAACCAGTTTAACCAATGTAAAAAACAATTAGCTAAATGTTAATAATCTTGCCCAAAGTCATGGTAAAAATCATATTAAAAAAGCTCAAGAATACTCCTTAATAGTGGTGGGACCGGATAAAAATTATCAGTAATTATTTAAAAATTAGATAGATTTTAATTATCATTACAAGAATTGGAATCTTAATTTTTAGCAAATGATTTTGATTTTCAATTGATTATCAATTCAAGATTGGGCTACTTCATCATTTCTTACGGGGTTTCATACAGCACAAAACGAAAGATTTTCCATTATCCTAGGGCCTTGGGGCTCCCTCTATTATTAATTATCACTTCACATTCAACTATGGCTCAAAATGATTTAGGAATTATCAGAATCAATTAATAAAAAAGAAATGGAAAATTTTCTTATTGATGAATTATTAGTAAATCAAATCCCACCCCCACTCCTTAATCAAGAAAGACTTTTGTGAAAATATAGAAATTAATCAAAATGAAGAATATGGGTAAAAACTTATTGATGAATCAACAATGAATCAAATACGATCCCTAATCATGCGTTAACTGGAGGGCTGTTATTAGGCAAACATTTCCGACTGTTTTCCCTAAACGTCAAAATTCTATTCCAACTTCGCTTCCCATGCTGATCTCATTGTTTTTTATCTTTAGATCGAAATATACTTGAGGAGCATCCATATTCTAAGGATTATCATGCTATACCACAGGTTCAAATTTTGTTTTAAGATACCAAAGGTATACCATTACAGAGATTTCTTAATTTTCTAAGAGCTAACAAGATATAATATTGCTATCTGTTATTTTAAACTTGTGTTACAGCAGTTTCAATATAGAAGTTAAAAAAACTAGAATATTAGTGCTAATCCTACAACAAATAGTTTTGAACTGCGAATATATGGCTTTTCTATAAAAATTGCAAATTAAGAAAGGCTTAAAGAGTCGAAGTCAGTATACTTTAGCACATTTTCTTTCTTTGGAATAATTGTAGACTTGAACTTACCAATGATACTTCCTAAAACATTTATGTACTTCAAAGGACCAGTTCATTCAGTTAGATTCGTCTAATTTGAATGTACAAGCCGTTTACCGGCCATAAGTCGAATTCTTAGAAAAATTAGTCTATTATTGTCTTTTTGCATTGGTCGTATTCGGGAATTCTGGAATATTTTCATTTCTAATGTTTCTTTCCTATCCTGTATTTTGGGTGAATTACCTTGAACTTGCATTTACATTTTCCATACAATCTTTCGGAGTAAAAAATGGTTCATAAAAAATGTACTAAGTAGATTTCAGTACATAAATTATAACAACAACTTTCCAATAATAAAACCATGCTTGGCAGAAAATAACTAGAAATATCCGTATTCATATCCCATATGGGCTAGAGAAGATGTATCTATATAAGTTAAGGAACTTGTAGAAATATTTAAAGGTAGCTAGAATATTTGACGTGTGGGTATTCACAGAACTCATTTTGTTGTCTTTTCATTATTACTAAGTGGTAATAACTAAATCGGTATTTTTTTAAATCCCGCATAATTGCCATATAACCTGCTCGAGACTCTCGACTCATCAAGGAGGATAACAATTTGTCGCAAAAAAATACTTTAGCCGTTATTATATAAGTTTTTGTAAGGAAGAAGCTTCATAAACTATGAAAACTATGTTTGCTGAAAATTATGCATATGGTATTTGGTTGTTTTCATTCTAAACCCTGCCTCAAACGAAACTCTGTGTTCTGTCATCTTTTTTAAATTGAAAAGTTTTTTAATTGTCTACCGGGCTAGAATATTGGACAGATGTGGGATTTGTAAGACTTAGATTATCATAGTTAAGGGTCACTTTAACTGGGATTACTTCTTTTTAAAAACATATATTCAAATGCAATATCGTTAAGTACGAATCAATAGATAATTTAATTTTCATAAACTCTAACTCCCCAAGAATTAACTTACTTGATAGACTATTAAAGTATACCTCAGTTCAGAGCAGTTGCACTAACCTTCGCATAGAAACATAAAAACTCCGAACTATGTAAATCTTATTCTAAGAAATCTTTCAGTTTTTGATATCATCGCATATATTTTACTTAAGGCAATACCCAGAAGATAATGAACAAGGATAAAGAGCTCTATAATAATATTCTACGTTGGAAGTTATCTACATTTTCTAATATAAAGTCTGTGTTTATTGTGACATATTTATTGAATACTACTTCGTTTTGCTAAAGAATATAACACCTCTTAGGTGAAAGAGCTTTCAAGCAATATGGAAATATAGAAACCATCAAAAATTTAAGATTTGGTATTATTCATACAGATAGATCGGGAGAATTTTCTCAGACATCAATCGGTAAGTGGATCGCCATAGAAAAAGTTCGCGAATAAGGCGCTAAAGGGAAAATCCGGCAACTGGTTGTGGGGTAAAACAGTAAATTAAAATATGTAGTGGATAAGTATTGACCAATGGACTTTCCTTAGCATTGTAAAATTTTTCGTGTTCTTTGCATTTTCACGGATCTTATATTTTGACTGTAGTTGGCGGTCTCTCCTTTGAATTCCTAGTTTACTAAAATTTTAGTACGGACATTTTTTTAATTTTCGTAAATTGGTTTAAATCTCCGCCTCTCAATACTTTATGAGAATATATCATTTATCTTTTCATCAAAACCAACTATCATTAACTGTTGTTACAGTTTGAAGATAGCGAGAAAATATAATCAATACCTACTATATACATACTGTGAAGAATTAAAGTAACCAGGTTTTCAGTAATGATTACGATAACAAATTAAAACCTTTAACTTTTCCACTCTGAACTGGATTTCTTAGAAGAACCCCAATTGGTAAGTAGATATTGTTGGCACTTAATATCGTAGCACAAGGGTTAAATTTTTTGTCAAGTAGGAAAATATAAACGGGTCATGAGTTGCCCAATATACTCGTGAACGTATGTATATGCGTGTTCACCTAGTGCTTACACTAAAAAAATTCTTTGTTCCGTCGTTTAAATTCATATTATGAGAAAACATTAATTGTCTCAAAAAAAGAAGAATATGCAAGAAAGAATTCTCGTTTTCAATTTCCGTAACGTAGTTTAATAGATTTAGAAATAAAACCCACCGTGAGATTAACATTATCTGATTTTTTATGCAACCAGAAATTTGATTGGGCAATCTACTGAGTGAACTACAGGATATCTGTACTGTAAACGGTGAAGTGTTCCCCCAGCTCATTGAGCATCATACTACATAGTCAGCTTTTCAGTTGTCTGTGTTCAAGAATTGACAATAAAACATTTGAGTGAAACTACAAAGTTTAACCCAAGATTTAATAATATCTGGGATTTGTATGGCTTGCGCTGCGGAATTCAGGAGCTAGAGTATAATCTCGCCAATGAGCAATTATAAAGTTACCCATAGCTCAAATATAAACTTAGTGATATCCGCAATGCCTTTTTAAATTGTTAGTTATAAAGAAACAGTGAAATTTATGTGTTATTAAGATATTTTATGGGCATAAAAATAGATCAAAACTGAGTTCAAATCAATTATTAGTAGTTGAGTGATACCGAATGATTTGAATTTATCAGTTTGGTAAAGATTTTATGTTGTAGAAGACTTACAATATGTCTAGAACAACTACCGAGTCCTATTATTTGGTATCATTCTTATTCTTGTGTTGTGTAATGTGTGACAATTGGTGGGATTAGGTTTGGTTTACACACTACTCATACAGTATCGCATCTACATTTCCGTCCTTAGGCTGTAATAGGAGTACCGTTAAAAGAAATTTATCAAAAGTCAAATGCTATTATCAAAAAAACAATAAAGGTGATAATTTGTTGGAATTAGATATATCTCGAATAATTTTAGAGTTCAAATTAAACTGTAACACCTAAAATATTATTTTAGAAACATGGCCAAGTGTCGAGCTTCCAGATATAATAATTATTTTTGTCACCCCAAATGGAACCCATGGGAAATTGTCCTGTGACCCAATGAAGCTTTCGCAACAGGTAAACTCTAGTAAATGTATTTCCGTGGATGCAATGGTTTTGATTATTTTTATTGAAATAGAATTTTTCTATAGACAACCGGGTTCGCCTTTGATATTTGGCTCATATGTAGCTATTGTTAGACTACCATTTGCAATAATTTCACTGGCTCAGCAGGAAAAATCATACATCAAAAGAAAAAAATGAAATTTGAGTTCCTTGGTTTTGAAGGTAGTAACAACATCATTATGAAATACCAAAAAGGCATGCCAAAGCTCAAAGAACATGCATCATCAAAATTTAAGAATAAATAAAGGACCATGTGCGAAAGCTTCAAATGAAACTCATGATAACACCAGACTTAGACTAAGCGCTTGGGAATACTCTCAGTACTACTCTAACTGGATTCAAATAGCTGAAAATTCTTATGATATATTTTAGAATATGAAGCGATACCTCTGGACTAGTAGGTAAATGGCGCTTCGACATGAAAACTAAAGATATATCATATAATTTTCGGTAGAAATTTCTGACGACGGTAGCAAACATTGAATGATTTTAAGATCACTATGCTTCTATTTAAGCATGGATCACCAGTGATTCGGAACAATAAAATACTACGAACAAGAACCAGAATTTGTATGTATGTGTGTGTGTGTGGAAGGGGGATAAGAACTGCCAAGAGGAGCAGTTTGAGCTACCTCTACAATGATGGACGCAATTATTCCACATACAAAAATGAAAGCGATTTGTCGTTACAACGCGACATAAAGAATTCAAGGATCCATTTCCTAACTGAGGAAAATCAAAATGACTGGTTAGCTGCTAAGGCTGCTTATCCGGGTATTCAAAAATACAAAGAGGTTCTGAGTATTGCCAACCTCTTAAGAAAATATTGTATAAGCTTAAGGAAGGAAAGTAATTTCAAATAGATAAAATATACAAGCGAGATTTATTCAATTTTTAATAGCTAACCTAAATAGACAATTTGTTACCGAAAAGAAATGGAGTTAACTACTCTGATTTACCGAAATTGATTATAATCTTATTTCCCATCAACCATATTCATTTTAGAACAGTCTTAATTTCTTTGATTTTAAAACCAGGGTACCATAGTTCAGAAAACCTTCAAGACGATTGTACAGAGCTCAGTTTATTTCTCATCAAGTGTAAAATACTTTTATATCCATCCTCACCCAGTATTTAGGTATGGTTCATTATCTGTCTCAAGCTAAATTCAGATTTAATACCTATTAGAGAAAGCCAATAGAGCTTGAAACTAGATATATATTCGATAGAATGTACAAGGCATTAGATTTCGACCAGAGCAGACCTTTCAATTGTAGTTCGTGTGTTCCTTATCAAGTTCAACTCTATGCGACGGTGTTCTTGGATATTTTTATCAAGGCTTTCTTAGAACAGTATGAATTACTCAAGAAAAACATTGCGCCAAACAACTCATGTACCATAAGTGCTGCCGTCAAAAGAAAAACGAATAATGAAAGATTGCAAAGGATATAAGTTAATATCATAGACCTGTTTAATTATATTCCATTTTTTACTATGTTACAATGATAGTCAAACAGCGGATGACCTGCTGTATTAACATTTGCTTCATGAATTAGAGCTTGTACCATATTGAACAAGCCCTTGCGACAAACTAGACAAGCAAAAGGTACAAAAAGGTTAAATAGTCATTGGACAAACTGTATTACTATTAGAATTGTAGATATTATCTAAGTTGGAAGAGTTAAACGAAGTTCAAGAACTAATGATATTAATAATTATGCAGTTTTATGAAGTAGAGATTTTAAAGTAATTAAAGCTTTTTTTGTTTTAAGAGGCGAGGCACCATCTTGATGGTCTTTTCGTTTAATAATCTAGAGAAATTGGGGTGACTGTGATTATTTGAAGACCAGAATAAGATAAACACAGTAGATTTATTTGTGGGACTGCAAAGCTCCTTAGAGTACGGGGAAATTCTTTGGCAAAAAATTTTGCCTTACCTTAATCTCACGGAACAGCGAGCAACTGCAGAGTAAAGCCTAAAACTTTATCCTGTGAATCTCCCCCGTAAGTTCTTAGACAAATTTTCCTTATGCACTTTTATTATTTAGTTGTTAATTAAGATTGATTGGATTTTTCACTATGACCTAATCCAACATAGTGAAGACA
This sequence comes from Labyrinthula sp. Ha, assembly GCA_015227615.1. Classification (NCBI taxonomy): domain Eukaryota; class Bigyra; order Labyrinthulida; family Labyrinthulaceae; genus Labyrinthula; species Labyrinthula sp. Ha. The sequence continues at coordinate 32,724 of JAALGZ010000048.1, read as the reverse complement.
AATTCTGTCCATCAATCAAATTACTTTATCTATAAATATGATATCGTCACACTTCAAATCTTTATCGGTACGCTATAGTGAACTACTACTCCCGCGTTCTCCTAAACCCTAACGTTACACTGGCTACTACTGCGTTTCTTCAGTTCCTAACGTTAGAACTGGTGGACTTTTAAGTCTGATTTAAGGAGTATTCTTAGCAACATGAGTTAATTTTCTCAAAATCTGGTCCAATCTAACGATTTTAATAGCATTATAATGTTTTATGACAAATTCTGTGTTACAATATATTACCAATTTAGCCGCATCAACTTGACCAGATATTCTTAGACACTGCATTGGTGAATTGTTCCAAGAAATCTGACTAGATTCTTTGATTGATAATGCAGTTCAGATTATGCCTAGAGCATCAACTTTTAGACAACTAACTCATTTAAAATGGTGGTCTTGATAAAATATTAGTGTTTCTGTGTCAGAGTCTTTTTGAATGTTTAAGGATTTCCAAATCGTGAAAAGAATTACTGGGATAATGGGACCATCGTATCTGACAAATCAAGATAACCAATCCTGGAGTGTAATAAACTTGGTATTGTCACATCTTCCTAATTGTTCTAATGGTGAGCCGCACGTTGGGATACTATCAGGATAAGTTTTCGCAATATAGTATCTGATCTGAGGTAGGAGCTTTCTAATAGTGTAGTGTTACAGGTTAATGAAGCTTTTCAGGAACCATGACTGTGGGAATGGGAACGTTTTCAGCTTTATTGTGGGCTCTGATGCATGAACATATATTGTTGAGTACTTAGCTGTATAGGGGCTAAGTGTGTGGCGTGCTTGGTTCATTCGATTCCACATGAACATTCTCATGCTTAAAACACAGCACAGCATGAGGTAGCTGCTTTTAATCCTGGACACTTTCCTCGTGGATTTGTTCCAAATAGTTCTTATTAAGAGTAAGACTCTGCACTAGGTAATTAACTCTCCTTACCATATTGATTTTCCATTTTACCCAAATTTAAGAATCTTCTTTCAAAGCTTTATTCAGCTAACGTTAAAATTTCTCATTTACTCAATAGGATTTGTCTTAGTCATTATACTGAAGCAAGCTATGTTATCATTTTGTATCTTTTCTGGCTCAACCCATACAAGGGACAAATAGCTTAATCCTTTCAACTGATATCTTACAACATCTTCTAAAACTTCTTTCAAGATCCTGTGAGCTGTAGTTTCATCACACGAGATTTCACTAGCTAACTCTTAGGAGGAGTACGTTATTACCCCTCTTGTTTCGGAAAGTAGTACAGAAATGAATACCTTCATCAACTACCGTGGGATACACCCACTTTTTAAATTATCGCAAGTTCCCCTTTTTGCCAGAGTAAAAATACTTAGATGTTTCTTTACTTTTCAGTTGCTCGTGTTTCTATTCGGCATTCGGCTAAAGTTTATTATTGACAAATGATCTATCTCTTGCCGAATTTTCATCCTGTACGAATCAGGTTTTGAAAAATACCCGGAAAGAGCTAAAATTAACCAATCAAATCTTGAATATGAGTAAAAACCAATTCGAAAATACCTATTTCTATTACTAAATTTATCAGTAAAAGTTTTTGAAGGTGGAGCATGGGTTTGAATTCAAACCTGACTTAATCAACTGATTCTGGGGTACCGTCCGTTTGAGCTGGGTACTTGTTTGGATCATTCCGATTTTCCTCGAAATCGAGTATCCTAATAGTCTCGGGGAATGATAGCATATGATCGCGGTATTACTTCTAGAATTTGATTTCGTTCGTTATCGATCCATAACGACTACACACCATGAACTTGTAGATGCAAAGTTTTTACACAGTTCGCTTCACCATTTTTTTCGCGACTCTGGCGCTAAACCGATCTTGGTTTTAAATAGCTACTGCGGAAAGAGAGTAAGGTTAGTTGTAGTTAGATCATGCACGCCTACAGTCATTCCAAGAAGCTGCTTTAAACGTTGATTCGTGCACTCTAGGTTTTGCTATAGGCTCGAAAGAAATAGCGCTGTTAAAATAAGGTCGCTTAATTGTTTTTCTCTCGTGTCTAAGCGTTCTTGTAGGTTATTTATGCTATTGAAGTGATCCCAGTCCCTAGGATTCGTGCGTTTGGTAGGTAGTTGCAGTCGTGCTTTGTGTACATTTAATCAGCTATCGAATATTGAATTATTATCAATTTATAGAGTAGAATTAGTGAATAGTATTAAGAGAAATATATGACATAACCAATCTTACGACATTATGCAAGAAAAAACAACAATAAAAGCGCAAAGCTAACGGCAAATTATGAAGTAATAAAAACAAAACATAATACGAGTAATATTATTTGAAGTAATAACAACCTAAGCATATTTTTACACTTCTAGAAAGTATTCAAGAGTTTCTTCTGTTCTTCAAAATATCTCTTTGAGATAAAAGACTTTGGATTGAAATCATAAGTATCTAATATATCTTAGTTTAGGTGTCTAGAGTTCTATTGAGTAACTCTTCCTCATTTTCGTGTATCTAACTATTCAATAGTTTATCCTTTGCAGATAAACTTTTCTTTTAACTTTTTATATATAAAACAAAGAATGTTCATTGATATCAAGTCAAACTTATCAAAAAGGAGTATGAACATAATATTTTCTTTCATCCTTTATGACAAATTCTGTTTTCTTATAAAATATATGCAAAATAATTTAGTTTTTTACGTAAATCGTTCTTGTTTTATATATATAGAATAGGAAAACCAAATTACCAAGTTCAATACACACACATTATAAATATATAGAAACAATATATATATATATTTAATAATTCAAACCGACCTGCGCAAACAATTGTGCATTACTATATCTTGTCTCCCTTCTTTTTTTACACCCCAGACCAGTTTTATATACACTAAATAACTTTTCGATAAAACTAGTCAACTGCTACTCCGTATTTAATTACTTCGTTATTAAACAAATATTATATTAATTGAACTTACATAACGTGTAATCTCCTAAAGAATACTATTCATAAGCTATTATGAATAAACTAATTAAAACGTATATGTGTGTGTGAATACCAGAAGATAGAGTACAGTTATGATAATACAGGGGTTTAGTGAACTGCTTAAGTACTTTGTGTGTTTTACATCTCCCTCTATTTCTTTCATCCCAAAATAATCATCTTCGATGAAGCTAGACATTGATCCCACTTTCGGAATATACACTGCTAGAAAGTGAAAAATTTTCACAAAGAAAAATGAACTTTTGTACAGAACATCCTTTGAATACAAATGTAGAAAGTTCTCTGCTTTTAAAGCATTATACTCCAAAGCTATTTAACATTCTTAAGAGTTCAAAGTTATTTTCTATTGAGCGCAATGGTACCAACGACTCTGATGAAACTCAAGAGGAGACATCGTCTTGTGCTCACTGCAGGTTTATTACTTTCTCTGGTAGGTGGACAATTTGTGAGGAAGCTATAGTTCTTACACTTGCTCTAGCTATGGTGAAATGTGAGCTCAAGGAGATATGTAAAGCTGCTCAGCTAATTGGTATATATAGGAAAAACAGAGCGATCAACCATAAGTTAAAGCGGTTGCTCGGGTTTAGGACGTGGAAGAAAAGAAATATTAATCTGGTAAGGGAACAAATTTTATCTATGATTGCGATCAGGGAGCTTGATGATAAGGTTTCACCAACTTGGAAGCGCAGAATTGCAATTGTGACCGAAAAATATTTGTAACTCTTGTTACTAATTTGTATTCCCATAATATGTTTGTATGTTGTGTTGCTTAAAGTTATAAACCTTACCAACCAAAGAATGGATCGAATCTTGCTCCAGGGGGTGGTCTTCTATATTCCCTTCCCCTGCTTTGGTAAGGATCTTCGTAGAATCGAGGTTGATAATACTCACGCCGATGCTCTGGTCGCTGAAATCCGTAACGCTGATAGTTCCTTTGTGGCTGGGAAATTTTTTTAGGAAGAACTAATTTTATATAATGTGGACCAACGACTCTTGCTTCAATGTTATCCACGTCATACTTTCGCGTGTTGATTTCCAGTGCTTGATCAAAGTTATTGCCTTGAACAAGAAGTTCCTCTCTTCTTTCATCCCACAAAAATTTGAGTTCACTCGCATTCTCGCCTCTTGGCAGATTAATGTCTACTATAGTCGCTGTTCTACCTTCATGTGGTTCGAATTTTGGCTCAATTACGTCAGGAATACTTACACTCGGAACTTTCTTTAACTCAGATGACGATCGTTTCTTGGGCAATGATGATCTGTTGCTTTCATCACTATCAGATTCATTTTCGCTTATTTTCTGTAGAGAGTTCAAATACTGTTCAGCCTGCTGATTTTCTGCGTCATCAGTCTCATTAATTTGGGAGCTCAAGGATTTCTTCAGGGCCACGCTTCTCCTTTTCTTAATCTCAGTTCTCACGGGCTGGCAAATCCTTCGGATCTTATTGAACAAGGTTACAACAGCTTGAGCCTCAACTGATAAGGAATCAGAACGAGGAAGCAGCTCGCTATTAATTCTTTTTACCAAGCTTCTTCTCTTCAATTTTACTTCCTCTTTTCCATTACTTTGGACCTGGTCCAGTCTTATTAGAAGTCTCATAAGTTTTTCCCCAAGACCGAGTATAAAGGTTCGACTTTTTCTCGCTCCAAGGGGGTCAAAGCCTTTCCATTCTCTCCCAAGAGCAAAGAGAAACCAGCGGTTTATAACCAACTTTGCTAACAAGTGTTCCTTCTGCTCGTTATAGTTATCCAGACGAAATTCAATGCGATGAAGCGACTCTTCAACTTCATTCAGGATCTTTAAATTAGTAGTCATGAAATTTTCAACTTCTTCTTCTGACATTTTAACGATTAAATTTAAACTCCGTAAGATATTTTTTGGCAAACGGAATATTATTTCCAGCAAGTTCTAGTATAATCCAGCAATTGCCCAAAAAATCTAGAAATCTCGAGATTGCATTTCCTCAGAATACTTTTTCTAGAACAAGGAACAAAAAGAACCATAAACAAACTTGTCTAAACAAGATTAAAAGAAATGAAAGCTCCAAAACTCGATTCAAATGATTATTATGAAGTCTTAGGGGTAGAGAAAGGAGACGATGCAGCAAAGATAAAGAAAGCTTTTCGTAGACTTGCGATTAAATATCATCCGGATAAAGCAAAAGGTTCAGACGCGGAAAAAGCAAAAGCAGAGGAAAATTTTAAGAAAATTTCAGAAGCGTATGAAGTATTGTCAGATCCTGAAAAAAGGAAAACCTATGATCATGTTGGGAAAAGTGGTTTTCAATCAGGTGGATTCACAAACCCAGAAGACTTGTTTTCTGCTGTCTTCGGATCCTCATTTGGAAAGTCTTCTGACCCCTTTGAAAACATTTTTAATTTTGGTTTTGGTGGCCCAGCAGGTGGAGGATCCTCATTTCAATTTAGTACAGGTGGACCTGGGAGTGGTTTCCAAAGTTTCCAGAATGGTGGAATGGGATCTGCTCCCTTTGGAGGTCAACAAGCAGGCGGACTTGGAGGTTTAGGGGGGCTAGGTGACATGATGGGAATGTTTAGTCAGATGCATGGCAATATGGGAGGCCCTGGAGGCGGGTTTCCGCAAGGATTTGGGCAAAGGGGTATGAGAAGAAAGAGAAAAAGGTTTGGCATTCTGGAGGAGGGATCTGTAGTCTTTCTAAAGAAACTTAAAACCGAATATCTTAATGAATATCAAGCAGAAGTGAAGTACTATGATGAAGCGAAGCAACGTTACGTTGTCTTGGTTGAAGATTTTGGTGAAATTTCTGTTAAGAGAGAAAATTTGCAACAAGTTGTGCGAGGTGTTACTGTAACTGGACTAAAAAGCAGAAGTGATCTAAATGGAAAGCAAGGAATCGTGTTTGAAACTAAGGAGAACTTGCGGTGCATTGTAAGAATCAAAGGAACAAGCGTGAGTATAAGCACAGAAAACATAATTTTCCCTGAAGGAACAAACGTTCAGATTAAAGGTCTTAAAAACGCAAAATTCTTGAAGTATAATGAAAAATGGGGGACTATCAAAGTTATTGATCAACGAAAGCAGCGGTATTTGGTTCAACTAAATGAGCAAGAACAGGTGTCTGTTAAGTATGGGAATGTTACAGTCTAAGAGAAAAAACTGTGTTATTCATGTTGGTATGGCTCCCCTTCCGGTGTACCTGTCTAAAGTGAAGGAGCTAACTGGTGCTGAGAAACTGATGTGGACAATACTACCTCTGTAGGTGGTATTTGTGGGTAGGTATGCACAGAAAGAACATCTGCGCGGGGGGCAGAGATGGATCGATTCAGTATCATTTCAGTTTCTCCGCTGCGCCTCTTGTGGGTATGTACAGATAGAACTTTCCCTGTCTTGTGACTGGTACTATCTGTGTTAAGCGTTCCAACTTGTATTTTTAATCTATTTGATCCCTCTTCTGCCACAGTTAAATACAAATAAGAAACTGCAAGAAGGGAAATTATGACGCAGAGGCTTAGCACACTCAATACAGTAAGTACTATAAGATCTGTATTTGCTTCTTCTCCACTTGAAGAGCCACTTTCTGCTTGGTTTGAAATTGGAAAGGAGGTTGGAAGTACAGTGGGTGCGAAGCTCTGTGTGGTAGTAGGAGCATTTTCTGGGGCACTACTTGGTGGAATTGTTAACTGGGTAGAAGGAAGTGGGGTAGTAGTTGGCGTAATAGAAGGCGAGGTGGTTTCTTCAGTTCCAACAGGAGCCAATGTGTCAGAGAGACACTGTGCATAGAAGTCGTTCTGGGCGACGCATGATAAGGAGTCGCAGCAAGTTATGTTCTGCGACGGGTCTTGTGACAAACAGTTTCCGAACTCACCAACACAAGTTTGTGTTCTTACAGTTACAAAGAAGATAACTATTACAATAGTTTTCATCTCGTATTTTGTCCTTACTTAGCACTTATAAAAAGGGTGTGTTTTTATCGTTCTGTTTTTTGTACAAACTTGTTTGTCGCTAGTTTTGCACTGATATTATCTTTAGCTGGGTTTTCGAACATTAAAATATAATTTCAAAAATTATGGCTCATTTTTCAATTCGGCTCAATTTAAGGACTCAAACTTTAAAAATCACTACGAATATATAATGTAAAAAACTTTAAAAGAGACAAGTTGAGTTATGGTTCAAAATATTTCTATTAAATGAATCATATATTGTGTAGTTTTCCTAGCTACTATTGCAGTATTAGTTATTCCCATATAATAGTATCTTGTGGGATGGTGCATTACTATTTCTTCGTGACACTTTCACTACGAGTATGACGCGTATATATATATGAGCAAACAAGAAAACAAGACCTTTTCACCAATTATTATATTTGCTATTAAGTTATAATAGTTTTCTTTCTATACAAAAGTCAGACACATTATTAGTAAGCACTTAGTAGGACACCCTTACTTTCCCTCTTAGTTGGAAATTTTGAAGAAAACAAAATCCCAGTCCCTATGTTTTGAACTAGAAGAAACAAGTTAGACAATTAGCTGAATTTTGTGTGAAGTCAATGTTCAAGATGCTATTTCACCTTCTTAAATGCCATTACATACGTATTGTATTACAAATCTAGGTTTATAATCGACGTCTAAATTGAGGAAACTACATTAGGAAAAATCTTGCAGAAAATTGAGAAATATATGGAAACAGAGGTTTACTAGTTCATTTTCTTTCTTACGTAAAACAATCGCCAGAGGGATTCCATCACTAGATAGAGGTGAACTCTTATGCGTCAACTTTCTGGTGATACAAACAAAACTACGACTTAACTTTTAACTTTCATTTTGTCATTTGCAAGAACTTTGCTAAATTCTTCGCTTTTACTTTAAGGGTAACCGCCTCTAGTAGTTCTTATGCCTGAGATAATCCCTAGAATACACTTCTCTTTCCTTTCTAACGGATAAACTAGAGAAAACTCAAGTTAACTCGTAGATTTAGTTCAGTAGAACTTTTTTCGTTACATTTTCAAATTAATGAAACACCGTCAAAGACGAAAGACAGGAGAGTATTGCTATATTGAGATTTGCTAGCTATTGAATGAATTCTTGAGGTGAGGTTCAGCACCATGAAACTATGCCCAATCTAGAACTCGCTTTCGTTGATATACAATTATGTTTATCTTAGGTTAGCATATTGCAATAGCTAAATTTAAAGTCCTAACGCCAGGAAGACCGCTACCTCTAGATATGCTATTTCTTGTTGCGCTAGTCCATAAATATTTGTTAGTTTTCTTGTCAGAAGGCTACCTGCGGCATTACTTTTATTGCATCTTGTATGCGTTGGAACTAGGGAATTATATGTATAACCAAAATCAATCCATCGTTAACGCGGAAATGACTTGTACCGGTTTGGTTTAGTATTCCTGTGTTCTCAGCATTTTGCAACACTCTTAAACTCAACGCAGTTAATTTTCCCGTCTTATTGCACCGGGACAAACAATTTGGGCAGTAAATCGGTTTAGAGAGGATCCCCCATCAATAATCTCTAGAAATTGCTAAAAAAATTTGTTGTTTTCCTTTTGAAATTTCACGACCTGAACCTGGAAAATCTATTTAAATCAACCTGTGAAAAAGGTCACAGGAGTATGAAAGATTGCTGTCATTACTATTAATAGAAAATGATTTATAGCTAGATGGCAGAATAAATCTAAACCGGACCATTGATCTCTTTCTCATTATTTCAACCTTTATTCTCGCTTCGACCCTAGTTTCCCCTATAAGGCTCAAAGAGTATATACATTAAAGGCTTCTTGGAAAATTAGGGTGTTACTATTTTTAATTATTTTTATGTTAGTTTTAAATTATGTTGATTATTACCCGTTTATTTATCGATTAAGAAATTCAATTAGCTACAACAGCTGAGATGAGGGTCGAAGTTTATCAGCTGCTAAGCTTCAAAAATTAAACAAATGAAGGCATATGTATAACTAATCTCAAATACTTGCCTAGGAATCTACATAGTATTAAGTATTGGAATGCAAAGCCATGAATTCTTCGGCACAGGCATTTTTATACCTACAATACGTGTTCTTACCCTGGATTCGCTAAGGCAAGAAAAGTATCAGACTTAGGTAGATATTCAATATTAATGCTTACTTCTGTGAGAAAAAAAAAGCGTATGCTGTATCGATGAGTGTTAGGTGAAAATAAATTTTCATAAAAGATACCTATCAGAGCTACTAATGGGATGGAAACTAAGGTTTCATAGGTATATTTCAAAATAGTATACTTTATCATTAAATTTGATGCTAGAGCGCATCTTTCATCTTTGAAAGTAGGTACGATCTTTGACTGAAGTCACTATTTCAATCTTTTTGTATTTATGCAAGCAACAAAAAACTATTGAGAACAAAGAAGAAACGCTAATTTTGAGGTATAGTAGTTGTCAACCACAAACTCAATTGTTAAGTAACTTATTTGTCGTATTGTTGAGAAATTACTATTTAAAAGGTAGAATGTTCACTTATGGGAAATCATAGATGGTCCCTAGATTATACAAGAAAGTTAATTCATCTTTGCTAAAAAAGATAAGCTGGAACCTGCAAACAAAAATGATCAAGGAAAAAAAAGACATATCCGTTCAACTCTTCTATTCCCTGAGAGTAAAACCTTGAAATTGAGTATTTTCCTCGATATCAATCCTGTAGACCATTGGCTCTAAGCATATGTGAAATTACTGGTACGATAAAACAGTATGGAGCTACATTTCATCAAGCTGTTACTAGCTAACGGGATTTCTCGGTGTTCCCACAAACCCATAGAATATTTCCCTGTACAAATTGAACTGTTTCCAAAACTTTCAAAATGCTGTGATAAGAAATTATAAACTTTACTAGCTTCACATGCTAATCTATTAAAATATTTTTTGAATGTGAATGAATACTAAAGTTTCTCACTCTTTATGGCCATGAGAATAGGTTACGCCTTTAATAACACCCTTTCTTTCAGAAACTCCCTGCAACATTCGGATTAGTATATTGGAAAACTAAAATACTTTAAAGTTTGCACCATATCCAATAGATGTTACTAGCCCTCACTTCGTTGTTTTTTGTTAACTTTTTTGTTTGAATTGGTTGCCAAAAAAAATCTTAATACCATAGTATATAACACTTGCAAATAATGTTGGATAGTTGATACAAGTATAAGAGCAAGAGAAAGATTTCTGATAAGTTTCTGGTAAAAATTTAAGCCTGATTACAATTTTTTAAGCAACCAGAATTTTACAACATGATACTCAGACATACTACAGAAAGGTGTATACTTCCTATGCAGACAGGGCTGCATGGTTGCTCATAACTAAGTTGAATAAATATAAAGCCAACCCAACATCTCAAACTGGTTCAGCCTAGGAGGGCCTTCTTTCGAAGATAAAGATGGCTAGGAATAGTACTTGAGAACGTCGTGGAAACTAATTAAGCCACATATTCTCACACTTTTAAAGATGCAATGGCCTGTATTCAAACTGGCAATATAATTTCAGAGCACTAATTAAGATTCAGGTTCGAGAAAGAAAATGCGAGCTGGACCGTATGTCCTATGGACCACTAACCACTTGAAACCTGAACTATTAAAACCAATGACATACAATTAATTGCAAGTATAGGTCATAGTACAGTAAATTGAATGGGATTTGATTAAAATATATTTAAGAACTATAAAATCAGACTTTAGATGCTTTATTTCATATTTACAAAGTCTGTTATCTGTTTGGTCTAAATCCTAGAACTTGGGAACTTTGGTGTAATTTATGATTATGGTAATGTCAGATTATTATGGATGATAAAAAATTCAACTAATTTGGGCATATATCACTTGCGGCTATATAACTGGTACTAAAAATCATTGAAGGAATTTGCTAGCTAGAAGTATGAAATGATATGTATTCCATAACTCAAGAAAGAGCTCAACTGAGATCCCATTAGATCTTCCGATGTAAAGGAATCATGCATACTGTTGACAATAAGTACAAAAGACACGTACTTGTAAGAAACGGCTCATTAGCCTAACAAAATTAATATCAAGAACTGAGAGTCTCTATTCTTGATCCTACTATTTTTTTTTCTATTCAGTATTTTACCATATCATTTTCATGTCCACTAATATACTTAATTTCATTATTTGTCTGTTTCTACATCATTAAAGTATATCTCCTATAAGTAAGCCTTCTGTTGCTTCGCTACATCTTAAGTTTAAAAGTTTATTTGCGCTATATTGTTGGTGGAATGCAATCATGGGGTGGATTTAGTAGCAGGATGGCATTGAGCTCACGGCCCAACCAATGCAAGACACAATATCAATGTTCTTGGTATAAACTACTTAGAGCTTAAAAATCTAAGGGAAAATGTTATGCTACATATTTGGTTGAGAAAACATACATTTCACCATAGCTATTTTGAAGCTTAATATTATTAACTTGTCATATCTTCACACCTACTTATTATTCCAAAGACAGTTTGATTAGTCGTGTATCATAATCTCATTGACTAAGCCCAAGCAGAACTCTTCTTCTATACCAAACTCTAATCAAGTTGAAAATTATGTTTTTGAGCGGAGGATTTATATCTTATACAAGTTTTCCCCAAAATAAACTTAATTTCTAAAAAAAATTATGCACAGTAAACAAACATAGCGATAGTTTTACTGACAAGAAAGATTAGCTGTCGATGATTAAATTTTAGTTTGAATCAAAACTTGACTGATAATTCAAGAAAAATCTGATGTATTACAAACTCAATCCCCAAGAATAGAATATACATACACCCTATAAGAAAACAGGTTAAGTAATTTCTCTAGCTTCTTTTGTTACTACTTACAAGTCATGAAAGGCAAACAAAATAACTACAATTGTGCGTAGAGCAGATTCTTTTGCAAGCCCACACCTTGGCTATAGTTTATAAAGTTTTGAATTATAGTTTTAAGTTTCTCAGGCATAAACTTCTTTGGATCTTTAATTAAGTTCAGTATGATAAGATTTAGTTTTCTTAAGCCACCCAAGTAAGGGTTAGACCTAAACTAATTTAAACATACAACTTATTTCGCATTATATTCTAAGATGATACTTGAATCATCAGTCCTAATAAAAATATCAACAGGAGTTGGGATATAGGGTATACAGGTAATGTAGTCACCTTAAACTGCTCAGAGCATAATTCTTAAGAACAACGAAATATCCAAGAACTCAGAGCCATATAATAAAAGTATGTACTAGTCCAAAGTTTTCTTGTGGGTGGAATGTCGGTATTACTTGGAATTTAAGGGGAATAAGCAAACACTATAATATGGTAAGACAACACAAATTATGAAATAGGAAAATATCAGCAAATGTAACTCTATAGAGTGATTTTAACGACACATTATAGATATTCAGGTGGACTTAGTGTATAGTATGAAGGTCTAGTAGCTTGAAACGGAACTCAGTTTGAACTTTAACATAATTTGTCTATTAAACTTCATGGGACTTATTGAAGTGGGAATATCGTGTCTTAGGGTTTTGGAGGTGATGTCAATTTTCCTTTTTCCTATTAAGAAACTATAACCTACAGTTGCGTAGATTAAGTAACTCTAAGAAAAAACTATCTGCAATGAGCTATGATAGAGCTATTTCGCCAACCAGCTTAGTAAGAAGAAATTAATATGGTAATTATGTTGAAAAAAATATAATATAATTGTTTTTAAATAGACTAACATGGAGCATTAGTTTCCTAGGGATAACCCTAACTAGCCATTCTATAGGATGAAAGATGCAAAATAAATATATATATATATATTGTTTAAGCGCACCATGTTTTAATTTAGTTTTTCAAATCTATTAAGCTAAACTATTGTTGGCGTCACCAAATAATATTGTTACTATTGTTTAGCTTGAACTTTATTCTAACTGTAGTCTAAAAAGTTGAATATTTATGCGTTGCACAGAGTCAGAGTTGGGTAACCTGGTAGTTGAGCAAATATATAAAGTAACATAGGGAAAAAAACAAGAGATAACAAGACGGAAACTTAGCTCGACTATATAAGAAAACTATCTTGCTTTAACCCTATTATCAACTATAATAAAACCGAGGTTTTTTCAATATATCTGTATTCTGGATCTCAAGAATATCCATGGTATTCCCATGAAGAAATAAAAAACCGAATTCCCTAATGTATACAGGTACTAATAAAGTAGCACTAGGTCATATCCGTATACTTGTACAGCTTAATATTTAACGCCTAAATCCTGATATAACCGTACAAACACACAATTAACTCCAATACTTCTTTTTTATCTTTTGTGAGCACTGAACTGGGTAATATATTTAAGAGTGTGTTTTCAGGACATATAGCATCAAATCATAGATATGTACAAATTCAGTTTATAGCTGCATAAAAATGCACAGCTAAATATTATTAATTTATTTTGTTCTAGTTTTTCCACTTAGACTACAGAAATGTTCCATTTGTTATACTACGGCAAGAAAATAGTGTTGTACAAAACAAAAGTTAAAGCTATGACTGAATACTTCTGTTTGTATAGTTTTCTCTCCAAGAAAGTTATTAAAATGAATTTAGATTAACTAAGAGTGCAGATAGCCTTGATATGCCGCCAATTTGCTTAACTTATAGAGAATATCTCTAGGAAATGTTAGAAACAACAGTGCATATAAACAATTTAAAAGGGGCAAATTTTTCTCTTCATAATGGTACAACACCCTTATGGAATATAATTTCATAAACTTTCAATCATATTTGAAAATCAAAGAACAGCTAAAACATTTTACTTTGATATGGCTGTTTTTAGTATTCCATGAAATGGACGATAAGAAGTACAGGGATGAACTACTATTAAAAGAAAAATACAAAATGATAATAGTATGTCTCACTACTTACTTTTTTGAACAAATTCTGAGACGGGAATTTTACTGCATGCCTTTCTTCAATTAATGTTTCATTCTAAGACAAATAAAATATTATATATTTCTCTGGAAATTAAGCAACATATTTCTTTCTATACACCTCTACTATAACATTTCTTTTCCCACGAAATATTGGAAATATTAAAGATGAATTTTTCTTCGCTCAAAGAAATATCAAAGCGCATCAATATTAGAAACATTTTTTTGTGATGCTTTTATAGTAAGATTAGCTTGTACTGTGCTTAGCTTATTATTAATTTTAAACGAGTGCAGTTAAGATGGATAAGATTTTTCTAGTAGAAAAAAAATACCTTTTTGTTCTGTAAGGATCTGATATTAGATTTCTTGAAACACCTACAAAAAATGTACCATTGTTAATGGGTCAGCATTTGGTACGCAGCAGAATAATTCAGGACTTATGCTTAATAGTATTTGTAGTCAACTAGGTGTAGAAGTTATGATATATATCAAAATAACTTGTTACAATATCGGTGTCCGAAAGAAAATATTGGCAAATTTCATTCGCATCCGAGAGTATTATTTACTATATCAAGTTGGATATTTGTCTCTAACTGTTCTCCATAAATACAGTAATGTCCCATTTGCTCACTTTAGGTTATGACGCACTCTCCGGATTCTTTCTTAAACTTTGTAAATCTCAAGTTAAGTTATTAACGATTAATTATACCATAAACCTCTTATCACAAACGATTACTATAATACATCAGGCGCAACCGTGCCAGTTATCAACATTGAATGGTAGAAACATCATTGTAATAAAGGGGTGCTCAAAAAGCCAACAACTGAATTTGTATCGGATATTTCTTAAGGACTATGACTTTCTGATGCTTCCTGTGTTAACTTAGAAACTGCCAAAAAATATACTCTATTATCGCAATTTCTTTGACCTACAAAACAATTTTAGATAGCTCGTTGCCGATCAATCCCTTACTTCAAATAATAGTCAGGAATGGGAACTTCATTGCTTTTACTATATTTCCAAACTCAACCTCACTGATTGATACATCAAGAAATGCTTAATACCTTGAAACCAATATAAACACATAACAATTACAAATACTTTTCATGTCTTCTTTATGAGATTCTTGCAACAGAAAAGTTTGTATCAATGCAAGAAGAATCAGCACATTCCTTCGTCTCGCTCTTCAATTCCATCCCCACAGCAGTATTAAATAAAAAGAGAAATAAAAAAAGCATATTGAAGGATTTATCTTATTCTAAGAACTATAATTTACTCTCCTGTACTTAACTGAGAGAACCATTTCACATAATGCTAAATACGGAGAAATCAAGAACCCAAAGCGTGTACTTTCTTCAACCTTTAGTAGCCCTATTAATGTTCTCCAGTTATTATTACTTCTTTTATAATCAGCAAATTCTGACTTAATTTATCATATTTTGTTTGCAAGTTTGGTGAAAATCTATCTCTTTAAGAGCTAAATGAAAAAATGAGCTATTATCATGTATATGTTTCTTATGGGTAATACGCTTTATCGAACTTATTTGCTGAGATTAGACATAAACTCACAGTTAATCAGGTTCATCTCCGTAAACATTCTGTAAAAAAAGAAAAAGACCAAAAGTAAGTGCGCCTTCTATTATGGAATAATAATCCTTTGCTTTGTTTCAGATATGCAAAATAGATACCTAAATCAAGGTTTAGGACAAGAAAATATCTATATATAGTTGAGTTATTGTGATTTAACATTTGTTGGATTTGAGCTAGACTAAAGTCAGAAGATATGAAGATATTTGCTTTGGCCTCAAGTAAGAGTGTTTATGAAGTACAAAAAATAGTATTGAAAATGAGAACCAACTTTCACTGTGATGCGCAAGAAAGTAGAAAATAATTAACAAAAGTAAAGACAACATAATACTATCAAAATGGTCCAAGTTAAATATAATTAAGAACACAAAAAAAATTGTATTTTGTTTAACCAAATGCCAAAGAAAAAGTTATATAAAGCTAACTCTCCAATAGCCCAAGAAAAACCAGTACTAAAGATGTTGGTTCATCTTTCCTTCCCTTAGTTCATTGGGATCCAGTTCTTTTTGTGACACGGATTTTGATAATATTATTTCAGTAGGTGCTGTTTGAGGATAAGTTAGAACAGAAAGCATTCCAGTACGAGGTCCAGAAATTGATCTATTAAGAATTCTTTCAGTTTCTCCACTACGTCTTCTATGACTATGAACAAATAAAACTTTTGCTGTTTTATGACTACTATTCTCTGTATTAAAAGTTTCCACATGTGCTCTTAATCTATTTGTTCCTTCTTCTGCAACTGTTAAATACAAATATGAAACACCAAGTAAAGATATTATAATACAAAAACTGAGTACACTCAATACTGTAAGTATTATGAGAGTACTATCTGGTTTACTATCTGTTGAAGAACCAGTTTCACTATGTTCTGATGTTGGAAGAGGTGTTTGGATGGTTGTTTGAGCTGCAGTAGGAGCGGATGTTGGCTGATAATCAGCCGTTCCTGTAGATGGATTGGGAGTAGGTGTTAGAGTACCATTAATCTCACATAGTGAGACGATGTCGTTCTGATCGACGCAAGTAAACCCCTCGCAACAAGTTTCGTTTATTTCCAACTCTGGAAAAAGACATACTTCGAACTCACCTACACATGTTTGTGATCTTATAGTGACAAAGAGGAGAAATATTATGATTATTTTCATCTTGTATTTCGCCCTTGTCTTATTTTGAGAAAAGGGTGGAATTTAATTGCTTAGCTTCTTTTATAACTTTTTTCTTGTTGTTTTGGACTGATATTTATCTCAGGTAAAGTATTAAATAGAACCATAACTCAGTACTAATGACTCAAGCACATGATCCGATTTATAAAAATGAAGTGAATTACTTAATTATATACAGTTTCACCAATTTAAGTAACTATAATTCAGTTACATTGAGTTATAACTCAACTTAATTCTTTTGTATGAATCATATTTTGTGCAGTTTTCCTAGCTATTATTGCAGTATTAGTTATTCCCAGAAAATAATATTTTGTGGGGTGCTGAATTACCAGTTTCTAAAACACTTTTAATGCGAGTATGATCCGTTTATATATACCAATAATATTATGTATTAGTGATTAATAAGTGTTATAATATCTGCTATTAAATAACAAAAGTTTATCTATTACAAAAAAAAAGATGTTTTATAGATATGTGGGAGACTCCCTTGTTAATTTTCTTCTATATATAGAGTCCCCTGGTAACACAGATTCTGCATTAGAATTTCTATCCTGCTGAAGGAGTATGGTGATTAATTATGATGCTTGTGGAGAGGTTGTTCAAACAAGTGCTAGGTCTGCTTGAATGCAAAGTATATTCTTTTTAAACCATGAGATCTATGTACTGAGTTGAAAGAAGTGAAAAAACAGGCAAATAGATTTCTAATCATTCAAAAAAATCTAATAAATGACAACCATTAGTCCTGTATCTTGTTTGGGTAAGAAAATATCGTGAGTAATTCCCACATCTGTATGATTTGATCTCTTTGATTTTGATATTCCGAAGACTCAAAGAAACCAATAAATGTAGATAAGATTCTTGAATTACTTGTGAACGCGGTTAATTAATAAATTTCTTACCTATGGCTTAAGTCTGGACACGAAGAGCATTTGTAAGATCTCATTTATTCTCTTTAGTAGGCATTTAGAGAGTCTATATGAACAAACTCAAGGCAAGTTTTCTAAATTCTAGGTAGAAATGAAATACTTTCACAGTTCTTATTAATTCATCATAGAGGATAACAGATTATGAACATTATGTTTTCACTACTACAGAGAATAATAAGATTTTCAATGCATTCTTGAGTTTATTCTAAGGTCAATCAAGGCAAGAGCAATTTGGAACTCGCTTTATTTCGCCTACTCCTTCGGTTTTGTTTGATAGGTTGGCATTAATTAAATGTGAACAAGCCTATTAGGGCTCACAATACCCAGGACTACATTTTGAAACTCAAAAGCCTACACTTGGCTGTTAACCTTCCAAAATAGATGTACACATGTAGACTTGAGGAATTAAATCATAAATAGAAGTCTTTAAACTCAGGTGTAGAGTATTCGAGGTTAAAAACGTTTCACAAGCTTAGCTTACGTGTAGTGAATAATGCCAAGCTAGAGAGTAAAATCATTTATTTCGCAGCCGCAGGGTGCATATATACGATCTGAACCAATAAGGCTCCTTTTTTAATCGGAAAATTAAATCCATCCGAAAAGATTGTTAATAAGAACGGCTGAAGACTCTATGAAAATGTTAGAGCTTTCCCCAAAGTTTCTAGCGACAGGAACACTACCAGGTGTGATAGCGCATAGAATAATACATACCTCGCCTCAAAGGTACACCTTTTGATGACATACCCTGCAATTAAGTGCAAATGGATCAACGCTGAAGTTTAGACATGCATAGCAATATCTTTCAAGCGTCTAAGACTTAAAAAATGATTGGAGCCTGAATATCTACCCAGAAGGCAAACATATCTACTTTAATATAGCTTTTAATTAACTTTGCATATAGTGGTGTTGCTTTTATTATTCCTGTAGATAAAAAATGGAAATATATCTAGTGGCGGCAGCAATTTTTTTCTTCTGTATCTTCAATCTTTTACTTAGCTTCCACTATGATAACAACTATTTGCTGATAGAGGCAAATCCAAAGTTTAATGGTAATTTGGGGGGTGTGTGAATTTAATAATTTTTTACAAAGTTGGATGTTATGTCACGCCCTATTCGACTTCTGGCCAGGATGAAGCTTGACTCCTGGTGAATCAATCTCTCGCATGGCTTGAAGAAATGAATCCAGAATTGTTGGACAATAAAGCAACAAACTCAGTGCTTAACCAAGACATCATAGTACAGAGTTCTTCTTGCGCGTACTCGGCTATCGGTTATTCAAGATCATATGCTTCTTACTTGCAAGAACCCAATTTATGAAAGCCTAATTACATTTTACAAAAATAAGAGTGATTAAAATTTCCCTTCATCTACTTAGAACCCTAAATTAGATCAAACGTGTAACCTGACAAGGAATTAATTTGTAACATATTGAAAGCTTAGCCATGGCAGCATCTTAGCAGAGTATGAACATGAAAATTAATTTTTTCATTAAGCTATTCTAATTTACTCGGCTATAGTAAAAGTAAAGGATTAGAATCAACCTTAAGTTTCCTTTCGCCAAGGGAAAATATACACGAGGACCTATCACTAGAGCTCTCACCTTAAGAATAAAAATTGGGATGAGTTGAAAATTTTCTCCGGCTCAGTAGCAGCATATAGAGAATGCACTATCACATTCCTACCTCACATAGTCTTACAGTAAGGCAAACAGTTTTTTAGACATACTTACATGGTAATATTTTTCTTCACTGAAGTACGTTGCACCATTTAACTCTCTAGGTATGCTTCTTTCTCTCTTGGTAGATCAATAAAGTGTAGCAGTAAGATGTTACCTGTTGAATAGACATTGCTTTGTTTATTTGGTTTAAAAACTCTACTTGAGTTGCTGAACCGCTGTTTCTAGTATCAAAGTCTCCATTTCCAAGCAGTCGAACTAATGAAGTGCTTAAGTTGAAAGATAAATGATATGCAGGAGTTATTTTTGTTAGATAGTCCTATCATGCTACCAACATGGGGCATTTATTGTGATTCGCTTGTATCTAAGCTTATCGTGCAATAATGATACTTAATTCCTTTGAGTACCAAAGTATTGTGTATCTGGAATGTAATCAACAACTAAACTAAAACTGGTGGTATTAAGCTGAGGATTTAAAGATGAATACCTCTAAGAGTTTTTATGGGAAACACAGATTAAGCCTCTACTCCCTAGACGGTTGTCATCGAGACACAAAGAGCTCTTACTGTTCAATTCAAAATCGGGAATGATAAGACGAGAACTCGAAACTAAACGAGACACAAACAAGAAACTCCGCCGTTTCGAGATAGCAACTGCTCAGGTCTAAAATGGACATCGGGTTTTATGACACCTCAAATAATAAGCAGATATGTGATAACACAAATCATTTGTGTAAAAAATATTAAGCACAACATTCATAGAAAAGTAAAGATTGAGAAAACTACACCTTTTACCCTACTTTAAACGTATATTGTACAAGGAATATTGAAAGGAACGCTAGAGACTTATCGTTCTGGAAAGGTTGAACAAGGACATGAAACTCTTTGCTTTATTGTTAGGAAGCCTTTATCCACTGTTTGGTGAGCAGCTAAGGATTTTGAGCAGTAGGTTAAAGTTCTTTGTTCAAGCAAAGGTCAAGCCATCCGGGTAGCGGGAAACCGTGATGAAGTAGGATCTGTATATATGTATAGTTACATGATTCACCACTCTGGCCAAAGAATTAGTTCAAGTATTTTAAAGTATGAAATTATAAATATTGATGAAGCAAGAAGAAAACTCAACCTAGGTGTTTCCGAAAGTTCAAAGAGTTCCTTGCTATACGAATCAGTAACTATTATATCTGTAGAACCATATTTAGAAGGAAAGAATTGCGCAGTGTACAAAGTTAAAGCTAAAAGAACTGACAGTTCAAAAGTGTATCTCCTAAAATATTTTTTGGTAATCCTTTTTGTAGTGTTGGTCCTTGTTGCTTTCTTTTTGGGTTTCCTGCTTGTAATAATTTCTGTTTTTTCCTTGATCGGTATGTTAATTTACTTCTCCTTCTGCATCTACATTGGATACAATAGAACATCGAAGAAAGATGCAAAACAAACAGCTCAACTTATAAAACTCCTAGGGGCATACTTCTTGAATCATCATAAGCAAATACAAACTTCAGATGATGAGATGCCTATTGCTGATGCTATTCTTGTAGAGGAGTTTGAGCAGACCAAGTTGATACAAAATGCATAACTAGTGCGCTGAGTTAAAAAGCCAAAAAAAATTACTTAAAATTTTTACCAGTTTCGCATAATTAAAACCCAGCATTAATATTCGCTAATAAACAATACTTTCTGCTTTTCCAACCAAAACAGAAGAAAGCCATTACCTTCCAGATAAAAAAAAAACAAAACTATCCTTCAACACACAATTATTCTAAATAGGAAAAGGGAATAAATATCACTACCAGCAAGTTGTGCTAATGTAATATTGTAAAGAACATACTATTACAAATATTTGGTTATTCTACTTTC
This sequence comes from Labyrinthula sp. Ha, assembly GCA_015227615.1. Lineage (NCBI taxonomy): Eukaryota > Bigyra > Labyrinthulida > Labyrinthulaceae > Labyrinthula > Labyrinthula sp. Ha. The sequence goes on along the minus strand of JAALGZ010000048.1, from coordinate 11,619 downwards.
TGGTGTGTGTATTGTTCTCGAAGGAACCAGCTGATCCTGAGACGCAGAATTTGATAATATGATTTCAGTATTTGCTTTCTGTGGATAACTATGTACTGAAAGAACATCATTTGCAGATACAGAAGCTGATCGAGATAGAACTTTTTCTGTTTCCCTACTGAACCTCTTATGCAGACGTACAGATAAAATTTGACCAAATCTATTGTAACGTCCACCTGTCTTTGACTTTCTGCCACGGATGACTTCATTAGGATTTTCTTCTTCTCTTTCTCTTACATACATATATATGACTCCCAAGAGTAAGATTAAAACACAGAGACTTAGCATACTAATACTCCCAAGTATTATCAGTCCAGTATCAAGTTTATCTTCATCATCAGTTGATGAATCAGTTTCTGATTGGGATAAGATTGGAGAAGCAGAAGGAGTAGATGTAGAAATATTTGGGGAGGAAGTTGGTGCCTCTGATGGACTTGTTGAAGGAGACTTAGATGGAGAATTTGAAAGCAAGAAAGGAGACCTAGATGGTGAGTTTGTAGGGGATAGGGAAGGAGAACCTAAAGGGTTTATTGAAGGTGACTCTGTAGGCTCTCCTGTGGGTAGTGTTGTTGAAGAATTTACATCTTGACACTGGAAATAGAAAACATTTAGTTCAACACAAGAAAGGGATTCACAACAAGTTCCAACTTGGATAAAGTCTTGCCCACCACATTGTTCGTATTGTTCTAAACAAACCTGAGCGTACGTGGTAATAAATAGAAAAAATAATAGGATAATATTCATTTAGCTTGAGAGCAGGTGTATAGAAAGCGTTCTGGTTCTTCTTGGTTTAGTTGTGTTTATATTGCAGTGAAACTTACCAAAGTTGAAACTGAAACACAATCTATGACTGGTACTTACAATTTCATGACTCAGGATATTGAAACGAGTCAGTAAATGAGTTTCCTCACCAAGAAATTTGGGTAAATTTATTCAATAGAGCTGTTTTAAATGAGTAATGTGGAGCCATGGCTCAACTCTCGACTCTTTTTTCATTAAACGGTTGACTGATTTACCATTTTTATTAGATACTCTCAAATTTACAGTTGCATAAAGTAGATTTTCCTAGAGAACCAACTAAGGAGAAGAAGATAAATATTTGTGTTTTTTTTGTAGCACTGTCTTGTCTAAAGAGTGTAGTGATAGTGAACTGGTTATTTTCAACTTTACAGAAAGGTAGTAACTGTTAAGACTCAAATTGATCCACTATTTATAGTTTACAAGCTGGAATGTGCTGTAGATTGAGAAGCTTCATATCTCTATTTGTTAGACTGCAGCTTTAAATTGTGTGTGGTGGATTGAGACTTGAACGAGTAGAGCTATTATCGATACAATGCCAAGGAAAAATAATATAGTTAAGCCATGAAAAAACATTGGTAGTTCTTCAAAACAAAAAACTTTTGTATAAACATTATTTCTACCCGAAGTAAACAGAATGGAAAACCATAAGACATTAAGAATAACAAAAAAGTAAGCTGGAGGTGAGAAGATAGACCCAAAGTGCTGGAATGATGCGGGGTAGATACTATGAAGAACACAATAAGTTTCTAGTGTGGTTTGAAGTTTTTACAGACTGGATTTCATTACAGTACTAATCTTCAAAGCTTTTATTGGTTTACTTAAACTCTTCTTCACATAGTAGAGAAGATTTTATCTTTTCCAGATTATATTTTTGCTTCTTGCAAATTATATACCAGGAAAAAAACAGGTATACAAATAAAGTGACTTCTTCTATTAGCTAATCATTGAAAGTTTTAAAAGATTAATCTTATATATTTCATGCCCAAAAGCTTAAACGCTCCTCCTTTTCAGTTTTAAGCATAAAAACCATATCTTTTGAAAATATTTCAGAACACAATGGTCAAACCAAGTTTCTGCGTACAGTTATTTCACAGCTGCCAGATTTATATTCTTGGAATTCACAAACAAAGAACCGATTAAAATACATTCTTTCCTTGTTGTTTTCCCTTGAAAAAAATAACCTATAGCTAAGCTCACTGGAAAACAACTATTCACTCTCATTAATTTCGACTGCTTAGACCCTAAAAGTGAAAATAAGTATCTCTGCAACAGAAAAGAACAAAGAATAGGTTGTGCAAAGCTTAAATTCAACCCTTGAAATGAACTGATTTTTAGCGGGAGATCCTTCAGAAAGTATATAACTGCTTTTAGCCTTACCATCTCTGGTTGTCTATAAGCATTGACTACAAGTCCTTCAATATTTGGAAAAACAGAAAATGTCCTCGACACTAACCTAGAATGAAAAAGAGAAGATGAAACATTAAAATCTTCCATGATTAGTTCGCTTGAAACAAAATATTGTCCATCTCAAAGAGAAAATACTTTCAAAGCTTTTGAGTAAAAGCAGGATGAAATACCCATATTTTGAGTTTTAATAACTATTCTAAGAAAAAGCTTTAGCTTGGAGACTAGAAAAACCGCATGTTGGTTCGACTGTTCTTTGCCTGATTGCCGAGTAAATTGAACGTAGTTCATCTGACCACTTATATCATTGAACTTCAAAGTTTTTCAACATTATTATAGTTTTTCATGATTAGACTGTCAGTATCAAAGATTACTCGGTTGATCCCCTAATCTGAGATCTTAGTTATTAGTTTCATTACCGCCAGAAGACATTAAGAATTACCTTGTCACACTAAACCAGATGATATTACTTGAGTTAGTTCTATCAGACAGGCTTGAACCAGTTCCTATTGGTAATTAGTGTAGGATTCCTGAAAACAGTGCATAATTAAAGCTTTCAAGATTCTCGTGGACCCAGCAGCTAGTGATGGAGGAGTAACTATGCTGCTGTGCTTATAATCATCAAAAACAATGTGCTGTTCAAAGCCATCAGGGATGGAAAAAAATAAGTTTTTTTTCAACCGGCACATGAACGAACTTTTGTTCCTCCATAAAGATTTCTCTGTTTCACTCAAAGTACCCCATGAAGACTTGAAGATAACAACTAGGAAATAAACCAAGGTTCCTTTTTCACATTAAGTTCAAAAAAATCACCAAGGTGCTGTAACTGAACGCGGAACTTGTTCTCAGTATTAAGAATTCTCCAGCTCTAATTTTACTCTGCCCAAAACGAGGAAACTAATAACGGCCAGTACTTCATATATCTTACGAAGCGATTTTAATACTACGTAATAGTGTACAAAAATCTTTTATTTCTCCATTGTATCTAATAGCCATAAGTTATATTAGATTACTGTGTTTAGGCTGTAGTACCCACTATAGTTACATTATGTGCCTTTTGAGTTAACCAAACATGATAGTTTGATCTCTACAGATGATAATATAACCCATAAACTGAAAATTATCCACACAGTATATATAAAACCATTCAGGAAAAAGAGCACCTGAGATTATTGATTTGTCGATAGAAAAGCTCGCGCATAGTTGCCAGCATTAGAACATCCACAACCAGCTTTCTCCCTGTTCTAGCTGAAACAGTGTATTTCTAGTGAGCCAAAACTTGAAGAAGCAACAAGAACGTTCTCTTTTCTCTAAAAACAAAATTTTAACAATAGATTAGAAAACCAGTGTAATTTCAAGAAGTTATTGCTTGAGGTGTATTAAGCTCGCCTAACTCTGTAAGTGTAGGAGATACTTATTTATTTTTACATATCTACTTCGAGATAGAAAAACTTATCGAGTTTCATGTTTCTTCAACACAATCAAAAACTTTAAATCTAGAGTTTGTGATATCAAGAAAAATTTATTCTCTAGTGTACTGTCTTCGAAAGACCTTCTAATTCCGAACTAAGTAATACATTATGGATATCCCAATGAATCCTATGTTTTCCACACTGTTGGGTTGTCGGAAATATATACAATTAAAAAAGAACCATTAAAAAGAACATTATAAGTTTTCCTAGGTTTTAATATCTTAGGACATGAGAACTTTTAGAATAGTATTGTAACAAAAAAGTTAAGGTTTGGATTGCGAAAAGAAAAAATACGCTCCATTTGTTTATTCTTTCAACAAGGGGAGCATAAACAAATCTTCGAAAATATTCACCATACAAACAAAACACGATTATTCTAAGGTTATGCCTTTGTTCTTTGTTAGAACATCTTGAAACTCATTACCTTCTCGAATTTCAGCGTTAAGTTTTTCATCTTCTCCATCACTTAATTTTTCACTTTGAGAGCTATAGCAAAGAAGAAATTTAAATTCTTGTTTAATGTTTCCAAAAGAAAGAAAGCAGAAAATTTGAATACAGCCCGCTATAAAGCTAAGACCATTCGGAACATACAATGTATAATCATCCCTAACAAACCATCCAAACAAAACCCAAAAGAAAGAGTTCCAGAATACAAGCAGACATAATGGAAAAGACATCGAGTCGCAGGATTTCTCCCTGCAAACTCTAAGCAAAACTACTAGTGGGGAGAAATTAAACAAAATAGTGCTGAACATCCCCATAAAACCAATATTATCTTCTGGATTATCACCATAGAAGAGTACAAGAAGTAGTAAAAGGAGCAAAATTGCCACAGCGTAGTGTTTCGAAAGGTATCCTTGGTCTTTATTTGTTGTAGAAAATTGTCTCGGAGTTTTTGAAAACGTCTTTTTGTATGTTATATGGTAAAAAATTGTGTAAATAAGACCTAAGATGGTTCCCATTATGTTTGGAATGATAACTGTGTTACTATGAACTAAGAATCCATAAGATGTCCAAACTAGTGACTGTGTAAACATTGAAATGTATGGCAGAAGCGGGTAGTTTCCAACGTCATTGGATATATAAATTTGCTTTATGGTAGGTGTAGAAGAGAGAAAAAGAATAATACATGTAATTGCTGGTGCAGAAGAGAGTAACAGGCCTAAAGGAGAAGTTTCTTCAACAGATCCTCTTCCAACTCTCATTTTAAAAGGATCTCATTTCGGTAATGTAATATTGAGATATATGAACACTTAACCGTTGGAACTTAAAGATGCGTTATCAATGAAATGGTTTTTTGAGGAGAATAAACTAAGAAGTTTCAATTTATAAAGTTGAATGAGAAAGAGATAATGGGATATAAAAAGATGGAACTGTGTGTGTGTCTAAAACAATCCAACTTGTTAATATTTAATTCTTTGACCCTAAGATTGTGGACGTGTGTTTCTTTGCTTTCGCTCTGTCTTTACTATTATTAGGATGAGAACTATTTCCTATTAAAAAAAAATTAATTGAAAACTATTTTTATGTTATTTATTTATCAAATATCACACTTCGAACTTTATTTATATGTAGTGGTGAGCTATTGACGTAATCCATTTGCAAAATTGCACAATACTCGCTTCAATCCCAATTTCGGTACAACTTTCTAGAAATGCCATCAGAGCTTAAAGTTGGTTAACTTAAACAATTAATATAATTTACAATGATTATTTAGTATTATTGTCAAATTTAATGATTTCGCATCACTTAAGAAATAATTCTGACGTCAACTGAACCTGATAATTCCCCAACTGTGTAGTTTGGTATAGGTAACACAAGAAAGAAGTGAACCACTTGACTCCTGTGAATATTATTTACATATAGTTAAAAAACTTAAATCTTAATACTTTAAGTGAATGCACTTATTCTACTCTGGTCAAGGTTGCGAAATTTCAAGAGTCTGAAAAGAGATATGTCTAAACTTAAATCGTCAGTATCCCTCCAGACTAATCCGTAACATCATAGGAATGAAAAATCCAAGGGTCTTCTTATAGAATTAAACAAATCAAAACATTATTTTACAGTATATGCTTATAAACATTCCATATCAGTTTTGTAAAGGTACTTACAGTTAATTAGCTTTTAATTCAAAGCTCTTGAATCTAACTAAGATCGCGCAGTTTGACTTAGTTAATTAGTTTGATTCTCAACAAACCAACAAAAAACTATTAATATAGTATTCTGAGCTTTGGATGGATAAAATTATGTTGTAACAGTAACATCCTTTAATTTTTTCTAAGTAAGAGTTGATAAGTGTTAGCTTACAATTAGCTATAAACACAATAATTCATTAGGTTAATGAATTTTGCATACATAAAAAGTTAATGGAAATTTAATAAGTTTAGGGCATTCAAAGAAGCTCGCGGGGAATTATTTCACTTTTTCTGAATCGGCGAAGAGAAGTTCCTTCGCGCACTCTTTTAGTTTCAATCCAAGATCTTGTCCTAAAACATTCAACGAAATAGTCCCAGAAATTTACTACGATAGGCTGCCGCCTAATACCCCCTTCTAAAATTGATTTCTTTATTTTCAAAACAAAAGAGATAAAATGATGAAATACGGCTTCAACAACCATGCATGAGTAAAGGAGAAGGCTGATTATAACTAAACTTCTTCCTAAACTATTTGAAAGTTTTCTCTAGCTGCATATCTCAGTTGTTAAAATTTTAATGGTAACCCTGTCTATTCTGTTTAATGATTAAGACAGGATCTAGTGAGTCTCTAGATACTAATATGCCAATCAGTAGGATTTCTGATTATGTATTTAGCCAAATCCACAGATCAAATTGATTAATCTACGGAAAATTTTTCATTTTCTTGAGCTAATTCAAAGGACCTGCGCTCTGGCAAGAAATATATGATAGAAACCTTTCCTTAGTATCAGAAAATTAAATCCTTAAATTTACAAAATTGTTTTTAAATTTACAAACATCAACTTATTGAAGAACATCATATATTAGGTTTATTGTAGCAGTCTTCTTAACAATCATTTAGTTTATGATATTACGAGGCATCTAGTACTGCATACTTTTGAGATTCAGGCTTACAGTAGAATAAATTTCTAGCTACAAAGTTTTTCACTCTTGTCATATTTTTTATGTTCAGTCAGTCAAAGAAACTATTAAGAATTTGCTTAAGTGGAGAAAGTATAAAGATTTTTTTCACAGCGTAGCCTAAGGGTCAATAACGAACATTTCTTATTATCTAACCCTATTATTATCAGCTTATTAACCTCTGACTTAATATTCCTGTTTTGGTTCTCGACTCCTCTGATAAGGATAGTAATACTAGACTCCTGTGAGTGTTCTTACTAATTACTCTTCTTGTGCATGGTACCGGTGTAAACTAGATGTTGATTGCATATAAAAATGCTTAGGCTCAGAAAATAGCTGGATCCAGTTTGTACATAGTTTCTATGGACTATATTTATTGAACTAAACCTGAAGGTGTTCTGAGCAGTATTGCCTGATGCTAGATGCCTCAAAGTACACTTTTTTGTGGTTGTTTAGTGGAGTTGAGGTATACAAGAGAAAGGAATAGCCACAGGCATTAGAGGATAAAAAGAAGAACATATTAATTTTAAAGTTGCTTAGGACTATTTCATTTTAACCAAAGACTTAAGTAACATAGCGTGCGATACCAGTCCCTATGTATTCTCTCTCTCTAGTTCTTAACTCGATGGTATTGCAACTCCAGCTTGGCTTCACTCTGAGCCTTGAACTACGGTTTATACAACACTTAAATTTTTATCATTATCCTCTCAGCGTTTGTTTTCGACGTCATGAGAATCAATAAAAATTCGCTTTGTCTTGAAAGTTAACTTTAGATAAAACTAGCTAAGAATATTTAGGATTTTGATAACACACCAGTCCTCTGTAAATTATTGTTTTTTTTTCTAAAGAAATTGTCCTTTTGAACAAACCTATCTTATTTTTTTTGCTTCAATATTGTGGAGTTTGAACATCCTAATCTGCAATTGTTATATTTTGGGCATCCCATTTACTGCCCGATACAGTCTTTGAATGATACTTAAGAAGCTCCTAAATGAACATTATATACATTCCCTAGCACTCAATGCAGCATTACCATATGTGGTCGCTAGAAAAAGGGAACGACTGCTTAATTGAAGAAGACCAGAACGAAGCCAAAGAACGGGTTATTAATGGACGGAGAAACCCAGTATGACTCAAATCATCCACTTTACTGTTACCACTGGCGAAATTACAGAATTTCTGTTATGAACCAGGAGATTAGCTGCTTTTTTAGCGACATACCTGAAAATATATCACAACTCTACAGTTTGTCTGAAGAATGTAAGACTGAAGAAAATCTACAAGTTCTAGAAGATTTCATTCAAACTCACTTATCAAGTCTTCTTTCCTTCAAGGATAACCAAGACAATAATGTTTTTCACTACTGCACTTCTAATAGACTCTATCCTGCGATTCAAGGTTTTACAAATATTTTTCTTCATCTAAGAACCGACGAAGTTCTAAATCGATATCATATTGAGCTCATGCGTATGCTTTATAAGGGGAAGAATTCTCTTAATCTGGATCCGGTGCATATACTCTGTATTCTAGCTGCTAAGACTATTCACTCTCCAATTTCAGTACAAAAAGATACTGCGCTCAGTCTTGAAAAATATACTGTGTTAACATCTTTATTTTCTTCTGGAGTACTAACTCAAAGTGAGTTTGAAAATACTGATATTAGTCAAGATGGAAATAAACATTCATTTTCTTCAGATAATTATCTTTCGCTTGCCTTAATAAATTCAGACTTACGTTTAGCTCGTTCTCTTGTACAAAAATATCGGGATTTAAGAGATTTTCGCACGGATAAAGAATTAAATCTTTTTCATTATTTATCATTTTCTGATCCGGTAAAATTTCAAAGTAGGAAATTAGGAGAAAAATATCAAAGTGATATTTTTCAAACTTTGGTTGATCACTATTCTTATGACCAGAATAATAATCAAAGAAGTAGTCGAACAACAAAGGTTCTTACTGAAATTGGAAATAAACTAAGCACCCTTCAAATATGTATTTTTTTCAATAACTACAACTTGTTTAAAATCATGCTCAAAGCAGCGCCTCAACTAAGAACTACTTCTTCTACAACAACTCAATTAACACCAATTTTCGCATGTTGCCGGGCAAATTTTCCAAAATATAAAGATGAATCTCGAGAACGTTTTCTTCGTCTTCTTTTAAATTTGGACAAGCAGCCCAATCTAGTACATGATGCTGATGAGACCGAATCCATTTTAAGTTCAGATTCCACGATTACAGTTGCTGGAGAATCAAGATACGCATTAAAAAAACAGGAAATAGAAGATATTATTAATCACAAGTCAACGGCATTTAACTACACTCCTATTATGACCTGTATGCTGCGCGATCATCGAAATGAACATACTTTTCGTATAGCCAAACTTTTACTTGAATTAGGTTGTGAACTTTCCCATGAAGGCTCAGATACATTTTCTGCGATTACAATAAGTCTTTTTTATTTAGATTACGAAGCTTTAAATCTTCTGTTAACTTATGGACGGTTTAAGACGAATAATGAACAAAGTTTTAACCCATTTAAGGATCGAAGACAATTTCTTAGACTAAGAATTGGTAAAACATTCTCAAAAGAAAACCATACAAGATCAATAGTAACTCTTCGATCTGCGACTAGTGATGCATCTGCTTTTAGTAAGCTGGAAAATGTGGATTTTGATGCGTTTTCAACTAAAGCTACGAACGGATCCAGCGGTCGTTTAACAGATGAGGACGTGTATGATCTCACTGTCTCTCATGGACAGCAGGGATTTCCTTACAGTTACGCATGGAAAAGAATTCGTAGCGTTAATGCAGTTGATGATCGGAATTTTGCAAAATCTAGGTTTGATCTTTCAATTCTTGATTTACTTGCTTCCTCAGGGGCAATTCTTAGGACTAAGATTTTCCCAGCGACTCGTAGGCAACGACACACGAATCAACAAGATTTCCCTTTCTCTTGGATTTATTTTTACCAACATTTTGGGTTCGCGTTTCATAGATTTGCAAGAAATGGGTCAAAATTAGACATGCAGCTTCTAACAAAATTTGTAGAACATATTTCGCAGTATCGAATTGACGGAACCTGGAAATCTGGAGAGGATTTGATGCAACCACTTACAAATCAAATGAAAAATTGTCCACATTCAATTATGAGTCTGAGTATTTTATTTGGAGATATTTCTTTGTTAAAGCTCTGTCTTTCTTCTCCTTTGATAAATAAGCCAGGAAAGAAAAAATTAAAACGCAACATTGATTTATCCATCTGTTTAAAAAAGCCGAAGAGATTAAAGTTTTATAATAGTTACATCAGAGCAGATAGAAAATATAAACTGAATTATTACTTAAAGCTTACTACGCAGATTGAGGAAGAAGTACAAGCATTCTGTGTTGTTTGTTCCCAATCCTTTTCACGACACCATGGAAAGGTTGGATTTCTCAGTTGCAGCTGTATAGAAGCTCAACACACTCAGGAAGATGATTGCAGGGGATCTTATTTAATTTGCGAGGATTGTACATATTTAGATCATTCACTGGGCAAGGGTCAAGTTTATAGTAGTTTTTCTTTGAAAAAGTTGGCAATGAAAAAAGAAAGTTCTCCAGCACTTGTAAATTATGTTAACATGGTATACAGTGATATTGGTGCTATGTTATATGATGTTGGTTTAACTTGTTACTTGGATTTATTTCTAGACGCGGGATTCACACAGTTTGGTTCCTGGAGTTGTTTTGATTCTGAAGTGCTACAACAGATTGGAATTGAAAACTTTACAGATCGAGAAACTATTATTAGAAAACTCGAAAAAATTTAGCGTTGAAATATTTCTAAACTGTAAAATACTTGAATCTTAAATCTACAAAAAGACTATTTCCTAAAATGATACCATCTGCAAGGAGAGTTCATCAGCTAATGGGGAGATGAAGTTAAAGGTGACAATATAAGTTGTCACACCTAAAGCTATAGAAATTGGGAGCGCTGGGAGTGCCTTTTGGTACACACTTAGTAATACAAGTGTTGCACACAATCCCCATAAAACACAACACGCAACTGAGATGAATGCCAAGAATCCAAATTCGGCAGATTTCGCAGTCAAAACTGAGTAAAATACAAAGTCTCCTAATCCAAGCTTCAAGTTTGAGCTTTCAGCGTAATCTTCAGCTTCAATTTCTGCAATTCTTCTACGTCTTTCCTCCTGCTCCATTCTTAAAGCTTCCGCTTCGGCCAAACCAACTTCTTCCCCGTTGGTTAGCAACTTCTCCGCTTCCCCTTCTTCTTCGTTCGCTTTACTTTCTGCTACGTTGTTTTCACTAACCTCACTCAACCCACTTCTATCTTTCTCCTCACTCGTTCCATCTACAGAAGCCATGAAATTAAGTACCCCTACTTGTCCCCCACCAGTGCTCCTTCCCCCATTTGCATACCCCCTCATCCCTTTCGACCTTCCAGTGTTCACCTCATATAACAATCCAGCCATCACCTGGCCTTCTCTCCTTTCAGCTTGCTCTCCATTAGCCTGAGCACCATCAGGAGGACTGTTTCTATTGGAAACAACCTTCAAAAGAAGATTTAATGGACCACATGGTGTCAACACAGCAAACAGATCATAAAGTCCGAGACAAACTAAGAGAGCCCAGATCGTAAAATCAGGAAACAATGATGTTATTAACCAGGACATTACAACAGAGATCATGACCAAATAAAACTGAGTTAGCTGGTAGGGGATGAGCCTTTCGTTCCCCTGCAGTCCAAACTCGTACCCAAAAATGCACATCACTCCCACAACAGCGTAATTATAGAAAAAAATGCCTAT